>VUQS01011118.1:7043-34835 GCA_015108495.1 Heterochromis multidens
TAAGGCTTACACTATAATCAGACCCTCCCTCTAAACAACATACAGTGAGGATTTACCTCCCTCAGCTAAATTATTGATCACCACACAGCAATAAACAAATACAAGCAAGTTCCCTTTAAAAGTGCAAAGCATTTAACATGATAACCAAAGCCTTCAGGATGATCTTCTCCATCTGAAAGAGAACAGAGGCAAAAGCAAAGGGCACATGGTCTACACATGTGTTCTTTTCACAGCACGTGGTAGAAGAAAGGCAAGACTTCCCAAAGAGCTAAGCCCAAATCGACTTGTGATAGTAGAGATGGCTGAATTACCAGTGCAAGAAAAGGCTATGATATTCTGTCTAGAATCAAGACTCACAGGTGACACGTGCACGACAAAGATTTTGTTTGGTGGAGTACCAAATAGTTTCACACATCTCACCTGCAGGTTGGTGAGCTGTTGCTGCTGATGCGCGATGGTCTGCTTCACCAACACACTCTTAATGCTTTGCTCCATGGCATACTTCTTAGCCTGGGAGAGGATAAAAGAAGAAGACATTTAAACTCCACAAATGAATAAAAGATCAGTAGATCTACATTTTTACCTTGAAGATGACAAACTGTATCTTTGAATTATTGTGGTTTAGTAAATAGATAAAGTCACTTGTAGCATTTTCAGAAATATTACATTTCTTATAAAAACTCCAATAGGTTTACATGAAACCATTTATCGATCACAATCCACACAGCGTTATCACCACAGGCCAAAGACGAAGGAGTCGTCACCATCACTATGGGGGCAAATTTCACTGGCTGACTGGCCAGGTCACATGCATGTGTGGCTGTGTGGCTGCATTAAGCATGTGTGGCTGCATTAAGTGGGGGTTTTCCACTCATAGCCAAGACGTTGGCTGGACGAAGATTTGGCGCAAAAATGGTGCACTGTTTAGTTGTAGTTTATGCATCAGAAACTGTTCAATAAGTAAATTTTTTTGCATATACTTTCAGATATTTGTGAACAGTGAAGTTAAGATAAACACTGGAAAACCTGGAAATCATTGAGGATTGTGATCATTTGTTTATGCACAGCTCTCTTAAGGTCCCACCACAGCATTTCAATCAGGTAGAAGAGTCTGGACTTTGACTGGGCCATTGTGACACCTTGATTCTTTTCTTTTTTAGCTATTCTGTTGTAGATTTGCTGCTGTGCTTGGGATCATTGTCCTGTTGCATGACCCAGTTTCAGCCAAGCTTAAGCTGTTGGACAGATGGCCTTATATTTGACTCTAGAATACTTTGGTATACAGAGAAGTTCATAGTGGATTTAATGACTGCAAGGTGCCTACGTCCTACAGCTGCAAAACAAGCCCAAATCAACACCCCTCCACCACCATGCTTGACAGTTGGTACGAGGTGTTTGTGCTGATATGATGCGTTTGGTTTTCTCCAAATGTGGCGCTGTGCATTATAGCCAAAAATCTCCACTTTGGTCTCATCTGTCCAAAGGACACTGTTCCAGAAGCAACTTTGCAAACCTAAGCCGTGCTACCATGTTCTTTTTAGAGAGAACACAACCAAACAACCCATACTTGTGCAGTCTCTCTCTAATTTTACTATTATGAACTTTAACATTTAAAATGCTAACTGAGACCTGTAGAGTCTGAGATGGGGCTCTTGGGTTTTGTGCAGTTTCTGAGCATTACATGGTCTGAGCTTGGGGTGAATTTGCTGGGAAATCCACTCCTGGGAAAATTGTGGCTTTGTGTTAACACAGACCTGAATGGTCCAGACCAGAAAACCGTCAAAACTTCTGCTTTTATAGAGGTGCTCACATTTGCTGATGATCAATTAATCAAGAGCATTTGATTAGCAGAGGCTTGCTGCTGCTTACCAGCTTAAGTCCTATGGAAGCAGTAAAGATGTACTTAATTTTTCACAAGACTGCATAGTGTCACATGACTGTATACAAGCAAGAGATCAGCTTTTGAAGTATGGCTTACTCATTTAAAATGGAAAACAGCATATTTGACTTCTAGAGACTACCTTGTTATTTTCAGGCAGATTTTAGGAGAAATTATTTTAAATATGGGGATATGATACTCTTATCTACCCACACAGACGCTACTTTTTCTACCTACTGTCTTGGATATTAATATTCATACAGTTAAAAAGCACATTAAACACTTAGGTATCGTCCATTTGTAGCCCTTTTACACATGCACTCCTTTATATGAAGTCTGAAGTCATCGTGTATGAACGTACATCCCAGTCACTATTCCATAGACGTTATGACAGTAAACCTTACTAGAAGAGAGCCAATAACATTTATGTTTCACATCTTAAATTGATCAGCTCACTAAAAGACAGACTTGATCTTGAGAATGCCCCAAATCAGTGGTTTCCAACTGGTGTGCCTTAAGATTTTGTGTAAACCAAACATTTTTACTGTAACTGCACATAAATCAATGACTGAACTTTAAATTTACTATATTAGTGCACATCAAATGCTCTGACTGAGTGCAGAGAATAACATTTATGAGGTATTATGATCACTTTCTTGTGTGGAGGAAACAACACAAAACCACCTAAAGGAACTTGGAAACCAACCTTTCATTCTGAGTGGAACTTCGACTACGGTAGAACAGCACCAGATCTGAGCCATCAACATCAAAAACATCGGATTATCTTAAGTATCGGTCTCATTGTTTTATGGGAAAATTTTTATATTGTACACAGGTCTACAAAGTCTGAACATAGGGCCATTTCAATATTTCAGTATCAACACTAATCAATGAATATTAGAAAGAGCACAGAAGATACAGTTTGAATGTTTTTAGCTGTCTGAGGGGCACAAAGACCACTTTCACCTGTATGCTGAGGTTCCCCCCATTCACTCTCTCTACAATTATACATATTTATTACAGATTCAAATGTTTATAAAGTCAAATTTCTAAGATTAACTATTTATGACCATAATCCAAGGCTTGATAAAGCTTTAACAGGAGCTGAAGTTATTTTGTTGCTTCCAGCTGTTTGTAAAGTCTTTCCTCTAGGTTTATTAAATACCCGCAGAAGCTGGATCTTTCCATAAGCTTCTCCAAGGCGAGAGTGGCACATATTTACCCATGCAGCACAACAGCTGTAACTTCATTAATAACTTGTTTAAAATGATCCCTGCCAAGGAGACAGACACGATAAGGATTTAACAGCAACTGAAAATGTTTAGAAGTTTTAGTTTAATTATTGTTTTAGACATTTACTTAAGTGTTTATGGAAATCTTCATAAGCATTGTTAATAAATTTGAAATTAAAAGCCAATTATCTTTTGCTAATTGTTATTTACTGCTAAACAATGACATGATAATCGTGTTTACTAATTGGTAAATAACTGGTTTGTAGACCAGATGCAAGTTTACAATAACCATCCAGATAATGTTCATCGGTGCCGTTTATAATACTTGTTGTAAAAGGGATAAAGGAGCAAAAGACTTGCGAATCCTGTATTACAATTACTTATGTGCATGTAAAATTGCACTGATTTAGTTTTATCATGGAAGCCAAGGGTTAATGATGACACATGTCCAGAGTGTCTCCCACCTCTCACCATATGACAGCTGGGATAGCCTGCAGCACCCCCGCAACCCTGAATTGGATAAGCGGAAGAAAATGGATGGATGGATAGATATAAGCTTAGACTTATGAACTAGCGGGGTTTGATATAACCGGTGGGTTGATGGCAAGTTTCAAAAGAAAGGTTACAGAAGTACAGAGGCTGTTGTGTAAATATTAGAGGACCAAGGCCAAGTACAATGTGTTTTTCCTCAATAAAAAGGATAACGCAACAGCAGTGAAAATCAAGTTAAAAACGAAGAAAAAGGTGTTTTCAGCTGCTCCCATCCACCAACACTTTTGTTTTACAAAGTAATAAAGGTGTTGAATTAGCTCAGTTTCTTTGTATTGAAAATGTGGCACTCTTGTAAACTATGATGCAAGCCAACAGCAGCCACCTCATCTCTATGTCGCAGCGACTGCAGCATGCAGGGCCGAGTCTAAGGGGTGTAATGAACTACTTCAAAGCTTGAGTGACTGATTACTTTGCAGATTTAGATTCAGATTTAGACTATACATAAAGTTTTTTTTCCTGCGAGCCTGTAAAAATATGCAATATCTACTGGTTCAGGGGGCGAGTGTAGGAAAAAACAAACAAAAACAAAAGAAAAAGCAACAGTGGACTAGGGCTGTGCCATATCATATCATCTGTGATAAAACTGGCATAAATTTTTTCATGGTACAAAAATGTCATATTGCAATATTATTGCTATAGCAATGCCATGCGTTTATGCCCCCTAGTGTGTGCCGCAACATAAAGATCTGCTAAATCAAACTACCTGCTGTGTGACCCCTTGTGAATATGGAAACTGGAAAATGGAAATTACTGATGCAGTTACACTGTGGAAAAGGAAGGCTTCAAACAGCTGGTTAGAAACCTCAACCCAAGATATACCTCAGGTAGAAAATATTTTTCAGTTTTATTATGTGCCAATATTGTGCAGCTTCTGATGAGTTACAAGGTTAAGTTACTTTACTTAGTAAAGAGTTAAGCAGTTATTTTATACTTGTACTTAAAATTTCCAGGGAAAACACTACCTAGGCTACTTTTGTGCTTACAGTTGGCTTGTGCTGTGTCACTGGACAAAATGCTGTGTCACTACTGTTGCACTATAATGCTGCTGCTGGCACCTTGTTTCAATAGTTTCACACTTCAAATTAGGAAGTGATAGTAGCTCACTGGAAAAGGAGGACGGAAAATGCCCCTCATTTACTTACACTAATAAATGTTGCTGTCTGCAAGCACTGATAAAGCGCTCAGTCATTAACTATCATTACTGCAAATTTTCTTGAAATATTGTGATATCATTTTGAGGCTATATCGCCCACCCTTGCCAATAACATTATCACCAACAGATAGCGGATGTCCTACCCTCTGAAGTGCCTCCTGCTGCTCTGGGGTGAGAGGCGGCAGGCCAAGCTTGGAGCCCGTGCCCTGTCCATTCTCCATCGTCAGAGCTTCACCACCCTGCAGTCCAGAGAACAGAGCATTATATATACACTGTTCATTACACTCTATTGCAATGAGAAGTCACATCATCTCAAACAGAACAGGATATCACTAAATATGCTAACATTTACAGGACATACACCCGGATTTTTTTTAAAGCAGGTGGGACTGGATGGGCTCCTTACCTACGCAACCCGCTAATCGCTGGGTCCACCAGACTGAGGCGGAAAAGCCCCCAAGGGGATGAGCACTGATGGGGAAGCTTTAACAAGTCAACAAATTCTAGGGGAAATAAAAAATGTCTTCAGACTAACAATAACAGAAGCAGGGAGCTAGCATCATTTTACATTGAACTCCACATATAAGCAGTTTATGTGCAGTTTGCTCGGATTTATAGTGAGCCCGGGTGATGCGCATGAACGCTAACGCTACGTTACGTATACGTTAGCTAAGTAAGTTAGCAGCATCGGGGCTAAAGATTAACCTTAACCGAAGAAATGTTTAACCGAGGACGATATACAGTTTAACTACGACTTTTTTTAACTGCACTTTGATGACCTTAAAGCAGCACAATCACGACCAGAAACTCCGCATTGACTAGCGAGGCCTGGTCTCCGTTCAGACAGCGTTATCTATGCTGCTAGCTGATATTAGCTCATGTTAGGCATTCATCGCTATGGCGCGTGAATCAATCGGCACGTTCCCCGCTAAGATACGCTGTCAAATTTAAAGAATATTCAGTGCACCCAAATACTAAGAGACATCGCATTTTACTTACGCAGCGACCGCTACAGCTGAAATCTGTTAATGTGCCTCTTTATCAAGGAATTTATTTACCGCAGTCTCCGTAACCGCCATGAAGCACACCTTCCCGAAGAGGCCCGCACACGTCAACGCTCGCGAGAGTTCCCTGTTTTCACTGAACGATATTAACGATATTTAAAATAAATTTCTCGCGATGACGTGCGTGCGTGTGTGTGTGTGTGTGTGTGTGTGTGGAGGGGGGTTAATACGCATTTTTATCCATGAAACGTTCAGAGTAAAATTATTTTAGTTTCTGTTACATTATTTATAATTTCATTTATTAAATCATTACTACTGTTTTGTTTCTAATCAATTACTCTGCGCGATAGCACTGCGGTGATTAGATCCCACCAGACTTAAAGAATAAACACACTATTTTGCCAGTCCTGGATATGCAGGTTACAGGACTGGCATTAATTGCGTAAGGGTCAAATCTCTATCTCCCTCACTAATTAAATACAATAAACAACATTTACAAGTTTTCTTTTTTATGGTCTTGTGCGATGGTCTTGTACACTCCTGTATTCCCTTTTTCTATTACACTAACTGATAAAACTGTTAGATCAATTGCTCCTCTGTCTGGTAATCTACCTGGCAAACCTTTGGGTTTCAGTAGGGATGTATCCATAGATCAGCACATGTCCTTTCAGTTATATGTTTCTGGGTCATTCTACAATTGGACGACAATTTAAGCTTCAAAAATTGTGGGGGAAAAAAAAAACCCTTATTGGAGGTAGGATCAAATAAGTGTAAACTTCTTCTTACTCCTTTTTGAGCATGTAAATTGTGTGGTATATAGAGAAATTCATGGGAACTTGATGTCTTTTACTTTTTTACAATGCATTTTGTTGTTTTTTTTAGTTGTACTGGCATGTTTGAAATAAAACAATCAATCAAAACCCTTTATTTTATAATTTTCTGTTATTAATTTAAGAGAAACAAATGATAAAGCATCAAAAAGATTATATTTGTCCATCTGAGGCATCAAAGGTACACTTTTTATGAGATATTTTAGTTGTTGTGTGCTATGCTTGGTGCATCCCTGTTACCAATATTCCCGAACCTGAAAATGTAGATTATAAAAATATTGTTTAATAAATTCTTGACCATTAAGTTAAATATAGTCACCCTCATACTGAATACTCATTCAATTTCACATAAGACTTAATTTATATTAATTTAAACAACTTTCGAAATATACCACGCTCAACTTTTTACTTTTTAATAGTCATATTTTTTGTTTTTAGTAATTTCAGTATTTATTTTCTAATCTTTACTCAAATACTCTATTCATATGATAATTAAAATTATTACAAAGGCAACAGATTAAACCCTTGCGAGCTACAAAAAACCTTTATGATTATTTTATTAAAATGACATGATACTACATGATATTATAATATGATAATAACAATAATCTGTTATTCTTAATAAATGGATACTCCTGATGTTATACATGTAAAATGTTTTTACTCTGTCCTAATGTGTGATGCCAAGAAACCCAAGACACTAAATAAATACTAAATAAAAGTCACCGTTTTGGCTTATTTAATTTTTTGATAATGCATGCATGGGAACATCAAAACACACTCAATATATCTGAAGAACAGTGACTGAAGAGTGTGTTAATAAATGAAATCTTAATAATTTGAGACATAACCAACATATCACATCTTGTTTGTCATGTATTTAATTGCAGTAGCTACAATATTTACCAAAGGTTTAAGTAGAACACATCCGAAGGCAAGTTTTATTCAACAGTCACAGGAAAAAAAAGAATTAAAAAAAAGTCATCTGACGTAAAATAAGACTGATATGGAAGGTTTTTTTTTTCATGTTTGCACAGTCTAAACATTCATTTTCATGGTCAGGTTCTCTCTGGAACTGAACTGTGACTGACAAAGGCAAAATGCAAAGTTCTGGACGGTTGCAGGCTTTTAAGACATGCAGCTTACCAAATCAAATGAGAGCAATAGTGGCACTGCTTTGTGTTAAAATTTGTCCAACATTCACCTCTTTTGCTAGCCACAAACAAATATGTACACCACAGCCTGTAGCAGGTGACTGTCTGGAAGGCTTCAGGGCTCATTTCATTAGAGACATACTGATAAGTAGGCTCAACACAGAATATAGTAAGTACTGTAAGCAATGACTGTACAGCAGTGTAACTGTTATGAAACTTCAGCCTCACAGACCCAGAAAACAAATGACGCAGAGCTATGTAAAACGTGACAAACAACAGTATATTGCTGATAATCACTACACTTTTTTTACTGTCTACTTTTGTTAAGGAGAAATCCACCCAAATGGCAGCTTTTTACGTTTCAGAAACCAGGTTCTTGACCAAAAAAAAAAAAAAAAATCTGCACTGCCTGTTCTATTTTTGTGTTTGTGTGGGCTGCAGTGCCATCATTTTCACATTTCACACCGGTACTGTGTGAAATAACACTAGAGTAGATGGGATTCTGGGAAATGAAAATGTGCAAAGGAAAATAATTCAGTTTCTCATCACATGTTTTAGCATCTGGAGCCCATGGAAACCTTACAGGAAAAAGCAAATGCATTTATTTTAGGTTATTTCTAATGATTTGGGTGGATTTCACCTTTCAAAGACCTCCAGAGATATTTACAAAACAAAATCTGTGTTAGGAAATATTCTCAAATGGTTTGGGAAGTACAATAATGATAATTATAGCAATAATATTAATTAACAAAATGGCAAATTTTCTATCTATAATTTTAATATCAGATAGTCACATCTTTTGTCTTGTTAAAGTAAGACTACGTCAAATCCCACGCTGATTGATTCCAATTCTTGTACACAGGCTACTAACATTGACTGCAGCAGAGAGCATATCCATCTTATCCATGAGTCCAATACAAAGAGGCCACAGCTCTTAATCGAGCTTCTGTTACTGAGCCTCAAGTTCCTCTTCACTTCCACACAGGCTGAATTTGTGGACTAATAATAAAGAATTGGAAAGTTTATCTTGTTTTAAGACTAAAGTCAACCTGAACGTGTTAAATTCCTTAATTGCTAAGTTGGGGGTGATGCCATTTCATTGCCATAACAGGCACTTTGCAAGTCTTTGGCTTTCACAGGGGAAAACCTGTAAGAGCACTACAGGCTAAAAGAGAGGCATCAATCATTTCCCTTCACTTCATTCAGGCGTGGCATGTTTAGCTGTATGGAGACAGCTTTAAATCCAAGAGTGCAGTGAGGTGTGTCACTTTGAAGGTGTACAACAAAGAAAAATAACAATTTGTGCAATGCATCTATTGTTCACAGTTAAAAAGAAAAAGAAAAAGAAGTCAGCTGAATGAGTATTAACAGTGCATGTAGGAGGGAATATTAAATTCCTAAAACTCTTATAAACTGAAGGTTCTGGCTTGTGAGGGAGAGAGAGGTTTAATCACCAATAAAAGAGTGCAAATGAGGCTTTGAGGAACAAAATGTCCATTTGAAAATGTAGTTGCTGCATCTATGAGTATAACATTTCATGTTCTGGATAGTGGCATTATGGAAAACCTAAGTTGTGAAGATATCTTAAGGCATGATAGCCCTTTTAGGCAGGGAGTTTGTCAATCTTCCTCTGCTCTGTGGGGTTGCTGGACGCAGCCATGATTCCTCTGGTCCTCCAACCAGAGGTGCCTTCGGTTTCACTCTCACTGCTGGCATTTTTCTTCCTTCTCACTGGGATCATTTACTGTCTGTCAAGGTGCAGCAACCATCTGTGTTTGTCCCTTTTTTTTTTTATCCCCAACTGGTGTCAGCTCCCTCTGCTCCATCAGGTCCGCGGCTGTCTCGTCCTACCCGCTGCCCTCTCTCTCTCTCTCTCTCTCTCTTTTTCTCCATCTGCATCAATGCCACGGGCCCCTCCATCTGGGCCAGCCGCTGTCGTGACCCCTCCTCACTGCGTGCTCCCAGAAGCGAGCGCTCGGACCCGGTGTTGTTTGATGGCGTTCTCCAGGAACCCCGCCACCTTCTCACTGTCCTCCTACAAAACCCACAAGATGTGGTCAAAGTTTATTTGAAAATAATTATTCCTAAAAAAAAAAAAAAAATAACTGCTGTACTTGTTCCTGGATCATTAAAATAGAAAACAAAGAAGCTTTTCCATCTACCTCATTTATGAAGGCGTAGTGAACAAGTTCACTGGCAAGGTCTTTGGAGGTGTCAGCTGAAGGTTTCACAGAAAATAATTCAGTTAGAAAAATCTACAGTACAAAACAAAACTACAAGTGCCTTTTTTTAAGTAAAAAGACCAAGCGCAACAATTACTCTATATAAACAATTATGTCAATGCAGGGCTCCACTGTCATTCAAAAACTATTAAAAAACGCCTCCACATAAATAAACCAAACTGCTGCACTTGGTCACATGGCAATTCATTAGAGTGGGTTTTGCAGTTGGCTAGTACGTTTGTTTATGTGTGTCAGCTGGATCACTCAGAAAGTAATGGGCAAATCTGCATAAAAATGTTTTACCAGATGTGAGACTTGGGCTTGAATCGATCTGGATCTCGATCCAGGAACAGTCTTACTTTTGTGAGTTAGGAAAAATTTCGAATCCTGTCTTCACAAAGACATATCAAATTGAAATAAAATTCATGGGTGGTGTGGAGGTATGCAGTCTTGGACTGTTTCAGTTGATTCCACATATAACACTATGCTGCTCAAAATAATAAGAAGTGAACCAAATCTTAGGCTGAAAACAGTCTCTAAACCCAAACATCAATGATGTAGTAGCTCATCTGGCTCACGATTCGCCGGTTATTGTCTGTAAAATGACAAATGTGGCACAATTTGGGTGTAGACCCATCAGGTGATCGTTGACAGACGGATGGCTCGCCATGGCATGAGCTCATCGGTCCTTCAGCCAGATTAACTAAAAATCTATTTTTTACTCTTTCTAGTCACATTAAAAATGGTAAACTCTAACTAACTCTTTCAAGTACTCTCATGTTACACCCTTGGTAATTCAGTTGCACTGGCTCCCCAACAACTTCAGAGCTCACTTTAAGATTCTGGTTTTGCTTTTAGAGCTCTGCATGGACAAGCACCGGTGTATATCAGTGAACTTTTATATCCATACATCCCCAGCAGGTCCCTGAGGTCATGTGATCAGGGCCTGCTGGATGTGCAGTATACAGGGCTGAGAATTAAAGGAGACAGAGCTTTTGCAGCAGTGCCCCCCAGACTCTGGAACTCCCTCCCATTGAGCCTGAGATCTGTGGACTCGATGGTTTCTTTTAAAAAGCAGCTAAAAACTCATCTATTGAAACTTTTTCTTATTTTTTATTATTCTTGTTGTGAAGCACTTTGTGATATTAATCTGAAAAGGTGCTATATAAATAAAATTTTGCTTACTCACTAAACTCACTGTGAAAATGTTGGGGTTTTTTTTAAACACTTTAAGGATAAGTTTGTAGCAACCAGTAAGCTTGAGACATGAAGTCAAGATGTTCTGTTGTTTTTGGTCTTTTCATGGGATTTGTGCGCGATAAGAAAGATAAAGAATAATGTCAGGATTACCTTTCATATTCAACTGTGGACTTACTTGGAAGGATGTCACAGCTGAGCTGCCTGTGAAGTTTATCATCCATCTTCAGAAACAAAGAGAGCTAAGGAGACACCATAAGGTTCAATTAAGGTCAAGCTGACTTCACATTTATCCATTATGACTGACTGAAGTGCAGAGCTGCTAAAAACAATGTTAGGATTTATCATTAAAGAGCCCAGATAAAGTGTTTAGACTGAAATGGGCAAAGTACCTGTAATACTATGTGACTCACATGAGTTTTGGTCCCTTCTTCATTTGACTCCAAATTACAGTGCATCTGAACTACCTGCAACAACACCAGAGTAAGAAGCACTGAAACATGAAGGCAAAGCAAAGTATTAGCAGTATAGGCAGAAAGCTTTTGTGAAGCAGGGACACTATTTAAGGTCATGACCATAAAACATATTGGAGGAGACATTTCTCATCAATATTCGGAGATGCTCATGCTCATATGCTGTGCTTCAACACACCGCCGTCTGAAATAACCAAAAGTAATCATAATCACAACCACACAAGTTGCAATTACTACTGTCACAGTGTTGGTGTGACCGTGTTTTGCAGGTCTGAGGGTGGTTTGACCAAGCTGTTGTTCACATAAGCTCAGTGTCTAACACTCTCCTGTTGCTTAATTTGGTTAATTTGAAATGTATTAACAAGTGGAAAACTGCAACGCTAAAAAATATCCACCAGCTAGCTGTATGTAAAGTTAGGATCTGGTATTTATTATTGTAACAGGGTAGGGTTAAAAATTCCACATGAAGTCTGAGGAAAGTATCATTTATGTTGCGCTGCCTGTGTATAGACTACGTAGCTTTCGATACATATTCAAATAAATACGGCTGCACTTGCTCATGATGCATTCTTGGGATTGGATTAAAATGCAAGCAGTCAGTTCTCATTCACAGTGCAATCTCTCAGACCAAGATTTGTTCCCCTTCAAAGCTGATTACATGGAGACAGTCTCACCAAAATCAGATGTGGGCAACAACAAATATGAGGAGATTTCCATGTGCAAATACCTCATGGGATGCAGCATCCCTGACATCCTGCTGAAAGTCTACTGTAAACACAGAGTCTTTCTCCAATGATATTTTATCCACAGGTTAAAGACAAAAGACTCAGTGCCAAAGTAAGTCAAATGTATATATGTGTATAGTTTGCTGTGTAACCAGCAAGACTGTGCGTCTAACATTGCTGTTCTTCAGTCTAAGAGGCTAACCTTCCTCGTCTCTGTCTCCTGGGGTTCAGGAGTCGGTGTCTTGACTGTTTCAACCTGCTCCTGAGATAAGGAGAGCGCTCGAGGGACGGGATGAGGCCGCGATGAGGCAAAGTTCATCAAAGGGTAGATTCCATTCCTGAAGAGAGGAAAGGCCACAATATTAAACTTTAAGCTGGAACCACACTGAGAAAGTAAAGCACTGTAGTAACACTCACTTGACATCCTCGAGAAACTTGTCAAGTTCCAAAGGGGACACGTGAGAATACCTGTGGGGGACACAAAAAAGAGAACAGAGAGCAATGAGCTTGACTTGTTATGCTTTCTGACAGACAGCGAAATATGCAAGGTGGTTATAGGACTTTACTTGAGCTGAACTCCCTGTCTGTCTTCATGTTTAATCTCTGCCATGACAGCGTTGGGGTCAAATGACTTAGTTTTCTCTTCCACACAGTTCTCTGGAAGCAAGTCTGTAGATGCAACACAAACGTGGGCATTACTAAAGAAATCTGATGCACACGTTCAACTGAAACAATTTATTCAATGCACATAAGAGAGAATGTGATTAAACCAACAGCTGGATTTTAAAGGTCTTGAAAGCTCGGCACGTTTTGGTGAGAAACTCACACTGGTTGTTGATGAGGCAATGGGCGGCGAGCAGTTTGAGCGAGTGGACCTCAAACAAGACTCGGTGGAACAAGAGGTCGTGGGCTGTAGGACGGAGCTTGGCGTCATGATGCAAACAAGACTGGGTGAACTCCTACAGAAGCAATAGGGTAGTAAATCCAACACATAACCATGCAACTGTAAAGTGTAACCCAGTTTATTGAGAATTACTGTGTTCTTTCTGTCATATTTTACTGACAGAGCCCCAGTGTGCGGTCTGAATAAACCTAGAGGGAAGGCAGTGTGAGTAGGTGAGTGTTGCTAGAGTAGCACAGGACACTTTGTCTTTTTCTACATGTTTCTGTGGCTGTTCTGGTGTATATTTTAGGGCATGAAGTATTTTTGAGACTTACTCTCATGAGAGGGTCTTCCAGAGATTGACCTGCATTGACTATGGCCTCCTTGGACACAGCACTATCTCCATTGGCCTGGATCTCCAGTACTGCCATCTGTAGGGGTACAAATAATCTGTCAACAGAAACAGCCACACACAGAGAGATGGAAATGTGGCAGATTTACTTCTCTTTTACCTCCAGAGCACAGATTCCAAAGGAGAAAATGTCTATGGCGTAATCGTCTTCGCCAGCTGGAAATGATTGAAGAGAAGCAGGGTGAAAGGAGGGTGAAACTTCACGAAAAAGCTTACCCCCAAATAAAAAAGTAGTCATGCACTATCCTACAAAAAATCAATTTAAAAAAAGGGGAAAAAAGGGAACAGTTTAGCCTCATTGCAAAATGATTAATCTATCCTTCTATCTATTTTGCAGCTGCAAAATCACTCCAAATAATCTACTAAATGTCTTGAAAAAATTTGTGCCTCATCAATTTCACTTTGGCTCTACTAATTCCAACATTTACCTCATTATCTCCAATAATTACAGTCAATAGGTCACAAAATACCCACAGCTATCTGATGGAAGGCTCTGTTTGGTGCTTTTGGCATAGAGATCACTGACAACAAGTAATTATCTCAGCGCTTTCCATTTGATATGAGGTGCAAATATCTTCATGTGTAGTAACTGAGATCTGTAGCTACATTAATCTGTGACCATAAAAACTGAATTTTTACTCTGCGGGCCAATTATTCAGGTAAGAATCAATACAGATAGATCAGATAAAAGCGACGCCATAGAAAGCTGCACAGAAATGCCACTGATCACACTTACCTCCGTATTCCGGAGCAAAGAAATGAAGATTTCTCTGCTCATCACGGTGCTGCCTCCCTTTACCATGAACACTTGCATCTGGGAAAACTGGTAAGAGAAGGCAGAACACAAATATATTAGATATTAAATAAATCTTAGATAAAACTAATGAACAGACATGACACCAAAATAAATACGGCTACTAAAAAAAGATAGCTATCTCTTACCATTAACAAATAGCCGATGCCACACTGTGGAAAGACAATTAGGCACAATTGAGATATTTATTCTGCTTGTAAAACTCCATAAATGGCATGTGGTTCATTCCATGAAAAAAATTAATAAATAAAATAAATCAGCGCCTCCCATCTGATCCCCTCACAAATTTGTTTTTTTGTTTTTTGTACAATATCTTTAGCATAAGATAACAAGTGCATGTCCCTTTGACTCACTTTCCTAAACTTAAGAGGGGAATAATTGCTGTGACACTTGTGTTCAGGGCAGCGTCCTCCTGATTATCCACTGACACTCTGTGATTCAGGCCCTGTAAAGATTTTAAAAAACTTGTTGTTTGATTGTTTGACCTTTGTGGTATGACCAATTCAGCATACAGAACATGTGAAAACCTATGTTGTTTCTCCATTTTGACACAGGAGGAATCAGGGCTACAAGATGAGTCTGGAATCAAAATGTGGGATATAACTTGATTTGACCAGATGCCTATCCCACGTGGTTAAATCACCCTTGAAAGTTTACCCAAAATGCACTTTTTAACGTATAGTCTATGTCACAGACATAAAATTGGTGGAGTTTTGCTACTAAAACTATGACATCATGGCCGTGAGCAGCTATAAGGTTGGTAACCTTGGTAATTTTTTTTTCAGAACAAGGCACAAATCAATGTGTAATGCTCCAGATGGCTTTTACTTTGAAAAGACTCTATGGGAATTCTACAAAGTTATGGCTTAGCCTACAGTGCCTCTTACTGGGTTGTGTTTAGAGGGTTAGGTTATATGATGCACGAGGGGCCACATGAGAAACTGGGACTGTTGTGGAGTGGCCGCACCAATAATTCTGTTAAATTTTATATGAATTTTATCTCTTTATAAACTGCTGGTGGTAAGAGTAGATGTTACACTAATTGTGGCCCCTTGGGAAAATTAATTGCCCACCCATGCTCATGAGGAATAATAATTGGTTGGTTTAGGCACGAGGAGTGAATCAGAGGCACAGTAGGGCCAGAGGCATTGAGTAAGTAACGTTTTCCCCCTCGTGCTATTTTCATTTCATGTGAAGGAATAATTTATTTTGTTTTATTTCAATGTTTAATAAGCACAACAGTCATCTTCCATATTTTTATATACACAGTCACTCCTGCAAAAGAGGGAAGCTGTAAAAAATAAAGTCCTTTACACTTTCCAAAATTTCTGGTTTTAACTGTATTGTAATCAGGAGCTTTTCTACTTGTCATTGGAGCAGAGGTGCTACACCTTCAATATAAAACATTAAGAAAAAAAAAACTCACTCATTTCTAAACCCTGGTCACAGCCCTGCATGATATTAATGCTCAAAGGTGGTTATTTGGTTTGTGTTCTTCAGCCTTGAAAATCTAATGTGGATATCTCCTGTACTTAAGAAGTTATGAGGGTTTAGTTTGAAAAAATAACAGAAATTTTAAGGAGCAAAATTTCAACCAAACACCATATGTACTTTAGATCCAGTTACCCAGAAAATATTCAAGGCTTCATTAAATATATTAAAGTTATTGTACAAAAAAACCCCCCAAAAAATCAGCTTATCAACTACTTGTAGTTACATAAAAGTCCCTGCTGGGAGCAGACCTGAGCCAATCTTGATGAGGCCGTTATGCTGGATGAAGATGGTGTCACAAGTCAGGTTTCCATGGATTATAGGTGGATCACAAGAGTGCAGATAACTGCCAGCAAACAATAAACTATCTTATTAATATTCAGACTCGGACAACAGACATAATTATATCCCAGAGAACAAATAAGTCAGTACCTGAGCGCAGAGAGGATCTGGGTGCACCATCTCTTCCAGGCCTGAAAGAAAGAGAAACAGAGAAACATGGAGAGCTCCGCCTCTAAATTAACACACAGTTAATATGCAAATATGTACTGTCATTCAACACACTAAAATACACTCATTTCATATGTATATGAAAATGCAAAATAAAGCTAAATGATATCACTTTTTGCAATTTATTACAAAAAAAAGAATATATTGTGAATAAACTGCATGTATATTTTAAATCCACCATGTTACACGGATAAGATACATGTCTGAGCAGACTGAGCCACCGGGATATCGTGTTACATAATTTCAAATCCTGCTGGAAAAATGGATCTGAATAGTGATGGGACTGCAATACCCTGAGCCGCCGCCATGAGACATAGTATGTTACCAGAGTAAAGACACTGACCTTCACATTCATAGTCTTGTGGTTTTTCTTGGTTTTCTTCAGGAACTGCTTGAGACTGCCTGACGACATGTATTCAGTGATGAATATAACCTGTGTCCCACAGACAGAGGAGAGAAAAACCTGTTAATACACCAGTGTGTGTATTTTTAAAAAAAAGAAAGAAAGAAGTAGAAATAGAAATCTTACTCGAGCCTGGGTCTCCTTCATGTCCAGCCAGTACTTGTGGAACTTGACAATGTTGGGGTGTTCAACCTGCATCAAGTTCTCAAACATCTCCTTGATCTTCTCCTGGACAACATACATCAGAGATGGTTCACTAACTAAAAACTTTAGTCTATTACTCTATCAGAAAATCAACCAGGGACACTTTAACAGTTAACAGCAATAATAACAAAAATCAACTGTGTGGTTTGAAGTCCAGAAATTTGGTGTGCAAAAACTCTACTGCCCTGAGTTCAACGTCAGTCTTTTGCAACATCAACATGAGAAAAAACAATACAAAACATGCCAGCCGTAATAAAAGGAACTAAAGAACTTAAAGGAATAAGATTCTGATAGATCAGAAAATGTGAAATCCATTCCAGTCCCATCCCTGGATATCTTACTAAAACACATTTGGTTGCCACACAGAAAAGTAAACCCTCTGACAATGAGACTCAAACTGTCAATTAAAAAGCTGCACCGAGGACCTGACCTTCATTCTACAGACTAAGGTATGATCAAGGTCTATATAATACTAGATGCCATTAAGAATGAAAAAGCATTGTTTTGTCTGTTTCATCCAGCTTATTTAGTTGTCAAATCAATCAATAAAACTAGCATTTAGTTTTCAGAGTTTGTAGTTAAAGGTAAAATGAGTTACAGTACCTCCTGTGCTTTGAAGACTTTCTTGTCTGAGAAGAGTACTTCATTCCACACCACCTCAACTCCTTCCTCTGTGTCCATGGCCAAAGAGGCACTTTCCACACCTGGAACATTACCTTGGCTGACCTGCAGGGGGCAGAAAAAACAGATATGGGACTAAGCATAAATTTAATGGAACAGCTAATACTAACTTTACACAATTTACCACAACAATAACTGACTTTTTGCCACTTGGGGCAGAAGAAAAAGCTGTTAACAAAACATGAATATACTGTCAATCTATAAAGTTATTGTGGAAAGTGTACAGATAGCAAACAGCTGCCTGTTTACACAACAGGAAGACATCCCAGTAAACATCACTGAAACCATAGACTGTATAAAACATGGACGTAGCTTCCAGGTTGGAAAAATGAAGCCAATGGGGAAGTGCCTTAAACCTGCATTCTACGCAAAGGCCACCAGACGACCACAGCTGTGGTTGTAAAAAGACTTCTGGTCCTATAGAAGTCTGTGGGAGACTGGCTTTCTGTCTTGACCTCTGTAAATACTTTGCTGCTGAGTTTATGGGCTCAGTTACTCATTTTGGGTCATACTGAATACAAAATTAAGTTTATTTTGTAAATCTTGATCATATTTATCATATCATGCTTCAAAATGGAGGATTATCAAGTCAGACCTGCCACTCTTCGTCACATCTATTTTTTGACACCAAGATGTCAAAGTGATCAGATTATTGCAATGTAGGAAATAAATGCATCTGTCTTTGTTTTTGTTTTTTCAAACAATGTTAACTAATTTGGTTTGTATATGTGAACAGACACACAATGTCTTTTCCACATGGAAAGACAGCCTGGATTTTAAGGAAATAACACTTTTAGGCTATTTAGGTTTATGTAAATGGTGAACTTATTGCGTCAGCCTGTCACAAATATCATTTCTGTCTTCAATGGCAGAATCATAAACCCAGGGATGGGACAGGTTAAGCAGCAAGTCAATTAGCTGTGTAGGATAAGGTCTGGCCTTGCGAGTTCATCCTTGAGGTTAATTTTTTCTTTCCCTTCTCATTCTTACTGTGAAGAATGTTTTATTTATTTTCATTATTGATTTATTCAAATCAATAAAGGGATGGTAGAAAATGATACTTGAACACAAACTTTCTCTTGCTAGAAAGCTTAGGCGAGAGGTAGCTCAATTCGATTCAATTCAGTTTTATTTATATAGCGCCAAATCACAACAACAGTCACCTCAAAGCGCTTTATATTGTAAGGTAAAGACCCTACAATAATACAGAGAAAACCCCAACAATCAGCCAACCCCCTATGACCAAGCACTTGGTGACAGTGGGAAGGAAAAACTCCCTTTTAACAGGAAGAAATCTCTGGCAGAACCAGGCTCAGGCAGGGGCAGCCATCTGCTGCAACTGGTTGGGGGGTGAGGGGAGGAAGACATGACAAAAGACAAACTGTGGAGGAGAGCCAGAGATTAATTAGCTCAAAGCAACATCTGCATAACGTCCATTACGTTGGTTCAACTTTCATTTTGGAGCTACTTGTCAACCAGGACTAGATGTAAAAAAACAAACAAACAAACAAACCACTGCCCGATGGTAATTTAATGTCGAAATGTTTGCAGGGATAAGGCAATTTCAGTCTTCATTACTCTTTAAAAAAAAAATCTAAATCAAGTTTAACAAAGTGCTGTAATCTTCTAGAACACCCACAATCATAATAAAAAAGGATAAAAACATATGAACAAAATATAAACTATAAGAGAAAAATGTAAACAAACTAAACATGACATTCTAAAAATCAAGGCCGAACGTTTCGCTCCGTTTTTGGTCTCTACCAACTCCGCTATGTTCACGAGCTTAACTTTGTCTATTTGCTACTGTTTGCTGAATAAATATAATGGAGTTACTTCATCTAAGCTTTCTGTTGTTGTAATATTAGTGATTAATGTGAAAACAGTCATGTTGCAGGTCGTAAAATAAAAAGCAGAAATGTAAAAGTTTGGTAATAAAAGTTAGTGGATTCATAGCAATAAAAAAATACTTTTACATATGTCTAGCCATTTGATCTGTTGCTAAAACAAACTATTGTTACAGATGCCAGGTGGAAATTTAAATACAAAGACAAAAGCAATCTTAGAAAAGCACGAGATCATGCTGGTGTCCCTGAGCAATGCACAGTTTATTGTTCTCTGTATTATAAAAACAAAGAAGCAGAGCGTTATCGAGCCCTCCCTAAAATACTCAGCTACAGAAAAGCATGGTTGAAATGATTAGACTTAACCCCCTGCTGTGACTGTAATATCTTCTAAAAGCCCCATAACACAGTCGCAAAATTATGTCACTGACAGCTTCATTGATAAAATGTCGAATTGGGGTGTCTGGGTTAAAGAGACAGTACAGTACTAAGCAAATTCAGTTTTCATTCCATTAATGCATCCATCAGTGAAGACAGATGGGAGTTAATTCACTCTACTGAGGCCAAGATAAATGCCGACAAGCCGGCTATAACGTGATGAACAGTATAGACGTCTGAGAGCATGAGTAGCAGATTGTGCGGAAAGGGAAGAGATGGATTAGCAGGAGACAGACAGGGAGAAGTGAAGGGATTGTGCACGAGGGATTTAGAGAGATGAGACGCATGCCACAAGATGGAGGAGGTGGCATCAAAGCTCCAAGAACTACACAGAAAAAAAAAATGAAGGAGAATGAAATGAAGAGTGGAGGCAGAGGCTGGCAGAAGCAGACAGCCTGCAGCTCTATCACTGCATGAGGCGGCAACAGTGGCTAAGAGTTTATCACAGGTTATTGCTGCCTCAGCTGGGAAGACCTGATGTAACCTCCTGCCATGCTTTTAATGCAGCAGCAGTGGTGGTGCAGGGAGTGGAAAGGCTGCACTGGGTTCAAAGTCCAGTGCAACAAGCACAATGCAGGACCCGCAGTTCCTGCTAATCCTGCGACTTGCCCGATTGGTGGGAAATTTGCTTACAAATTAAAAGACAGTAATTACAAAGGATTCAGTTAAATCAATGGATTTGATAAAGGATTTCCAGGATTCTTTTCACCCACGCTCTGCATATGTGTCCACATATTCCCGCTGCTCCAAGAAACAGCCTACTTAAGATTTAAGATTTTTCTTCATCGCCATCTTTGGATAGACTGACATACAAGCCAGTAGACAAATTAATGCCTTCTTCAAGATGAATGGTCATCATTTTTGACCTTTCGTGTAGCAACATCACTATGTCAAGATTTCAGTTGCAAAACTGATTCATTTAACACTTAAAACATGCAAAGATCAATATGCTAACTGTAACAAAGAGCTGTTTTATTACTGGTTGTGAGCAAAATGTATTCTATTTTAGCAGATACTTTTCTGGGCACATTTGCACTTTAGATTAGGAAAAACATTTGCACATTAAGAATAATACACTTGCAAATGAGAACTCTTAAATATTTAATGATTATTTATTGAGCATTTTAATGATCGGTGGGGTTCTGTCTCCCAGGCACTTGAGTAGCTACTCGGTGCATGGTGGACATGGTGGCTTTAAGATAAAGAGACAATATTAGCCACAAATATAATTGATTACCATGTGGTTAAAAAGTGTGGGTAATTGTATTTGTGCAGTCTGTTGTGGACTTGTGGTGTAGCACTCACTTGTTTTCTCCTTTGTCCTCTCTAGGGTGTTTGGGCAAATGTGTCCCTGGGGGGTTCTGAACACTATTTAAAGGTTCCAGCCAGGGATGAAATTGGGTGGGGGAGTTGCTTCTGCGGTTTTAGGTGTTTAACTGAGGTTTTTAGGGTTATGTTGTTTTAATAGAAATGCAGTATTTGTATGTGGTGTTGGTAACAGTTTTTATAATAGTTTATAATATGGAAAATTGTTACATGGCTTACTTGCATGTTGGGAAATACAGAATACCCCTGTCATGTTATGAGCAAGGTGTGGCTCATCAGCAGCAGGGTATAAAGGGCTGTCTCAGCTCAGTTAGTGGTTGCTGCTGGTCGGGGTCACTAGTGCTATTCAATTCAATTCAATTTTATTTATAGAGCGCCAAATCACAACAAAAGTCTGCTATGTACAGTGGATCTGGAAAGTATTCACAGCGCTTCACTTGTTCCACATTTTGCCTTATTCCAAAATGGATTAAATTTATTTTTCACCACAAAATTCTACACACAATACCCCATAATGACGAAGTGAAAAAAGTTTGCTTGAAATCAATGCAAATTTATTAGAAATAAAAAATAAAACATGTACATAAGTATTCACAGCCTTTGCCATGACACTCAAAATCACAGGTGCATCGTGAAGGTCTCTCAGACCATTAGAAACAAAATTCTCTGGTCTGATGAAACAAAGATTGAACTCTTTGGCCTGAATGCCAAACGTTATGTCTGGAGGAAACCAGGCACCGCTCATCACCTGGCAAATACCGTCCCTACAGTGAAGCATGGTGGTGGCAGCATCATGCTGTGGGGAGCAGGAAGCAGGAGGAACTGGGAGACTAGTCAGGGTTGAGGGAAAGATGAATGCAGCAATGTACAGAGACATCCTTGATGATAACCTGCTCCAGAGCGCTCTGGACCTCGGACTGGGGCAAAGGTTCATCTTCTAACAGGACAACAACCCTAAGCACTTAACCAAGATAACAAAGGAGTGGTTTCAGGACCACTCTGTGAATGTCCTTGAGTGGTCCAGCCAGAGCCCAGACTTGAACCCAATTGAACAACTCTGGAGAGATCTGAAAATGGCTGTGCACCAACGCTCCCCATCCAACCTGATGGAGCTTGAGAGGTTCTGCAAAGAAGAATGGGAGAAACTGCCCAAAAATAGGTGTGCCAAGCTTGTAGCATCATACTCAAAAAGACTGGAGGCTGTAATTGCTGCCAAAAGTGCTTCAAAAAAGTATCGAGCAAAGGCTGTGAATACTTATGTACATGTTATATTTTTCAGGCCAAAGAGTGCAATCTTTGTAGTCTGTAACACGACAAAATGTGGAACAAGTGAAGCGCTGTGAATACTTTCCAGATGCATTGTAGCTCTGCCATGTGCGTTCGGTAAATTAAGTGCATGACAAATAAAAATAACAAAATTTGGTCTGGATTAATTCCTGCCTCTGCCTGCGATGATTGTAGCCTAGACGCTTGATGATCTTTTGTCACACTGACACAAAAAAGTAAGATGGTTATAAAGTAACATAGGCTAATTAGCATGCAGGCATCAGCATTTCAAGTGCCATGGCTGTATTAGGAAAGATTTATAGCCTTGCAGAGTTGCTAGGATGACTTCAGGCTCCTTTCCATATATCTTCACCAGCTCCACAACCCTGACCTCCTTCAGATTTCCTCATAAGGATCAATAAACTATATTAGTAGTTTACCAGTGCTCCCTGAAACTGAGACTTAAACTAGTACAAAGCTTAAGTAAATTAGCTGTAGGCTATAAAATATATATCATTCAAAAATATGAATAATAATATTAATAAAGTATACCTTTATATTGTTGTTACCTTGAACTTTGCACTCGGTCTGTGCTGCTGTTTTCAACCCAACACTTAGGTTTTTCATTACACAGGTTATCAGTAAATCAGTACTTTCAGCAAACTACAATATACACAGCATCTATGTGAGGCCTGCAGCTGAGAGGTCTATTCATATTTATTAATACCAAAATTAAATACCTGCAAATAGTTGGGTTTTTTTTGGTAGTTTTCAGATTTTATTTGCCACTCATTCTCTTGTGTGCCCAGATTTTCTTTAAATTGTACATATGCTGCTAAAGTCTGTTTCCACTGCTGTGTTTCCTTCATAGCCCAAACAGGACCATGTGTACAAAAGAAGTGTCATCAGATCACTTAAAAGAGAGCTGATGAGAATTTGATTGGCTGACAGCTCTTACAATTACATAAAGTAAAAAAGAAAAATGCAAAAAAAAAACTGGAATGTGAACTCAAGATGAGCCAGTGAGTTCACTTTTTTCTTCAGACATTTTTTATACAAATTTAACTGATTGATCTTCACTTTCATTTAATGGTGCCACAGTAAATAAAAAGAAAAGGGAAGGACAGAAACAGGCTGCACAGTGTTGCTGAGATCTGTTCAAACAGAGAGAACTCTGAGCTCAAATCATAATTAATGAGCATATGGATTGAATCAACCAGACCACATGTGGTAGTGAATTCCTATTGCTGCCCTCGGGATATCATTACAGCCGTACTGGCCTACAAGGACTCCTGTTTCCTGTTACTGCTGTTTGGGGTCTTTTACGTGATGGCAGGATGAATTCTGAACAGATTAGGTGCATGAACCTTTTTACTATAAAGTAACCCTCAATTACTGAGCAGCAGAAATTAGCTTTCTCTGAAGGGGGGCTGGCCTCTCCCTTAGAGATAGGGTGAGGAGTTCAGTCATTTGGGAGGGACTCAGAGTGGAGCCACTACTCCTGCACATTGAAAGGAGCCAGCTGACGTGGTTTGGGCATCTGACTAGGATGCCTCCTGGACACCTCCTGGCTGAGGCATGTCCTGCCAGGAGGAGGCCCCAGGGTGGACCCAGGACACACTGGAGAGATTATGTCTCTCGCCTGGCCTGGGAACGCCTCGGTGTTCCCCTGGATGAGTGGGAGGAGGTGGCCGGGGAGAGGGAGGTCTGCTTAGGGTGCTGCCCCCGCAATCTGGCCCCGGATAAGCGGAAGAAAATGGATGGATGGATGTATGGATTGATATAAAGTAGATCTGCAACATTTTGGTTGTTGATTGCTGCACAATTTCCTGCCATCAAATTCAGTCAAATCTAATCATCCCCAGTTGGTCTAATCTAAGGCTGCTTCTTCTCATCTCTTATCTGAAAGATGGAATAACTAGAAGTTTTACATATTAAAAAAAAAAAAAAACTTCCCTGTCAGCATCATCATCTTAAAATTCATCTGGGTGTCTCTGCAGAACAGCTGAGAACCAACACAAAGCTTGATGATGGGGTAGCAACTAAATCACTATTATTTAGGCCTCTCTCTCCACCTTAATGGCTGCTTATTACTGTAAAATGCTAACCATTGATGTATTCAACAGAGCTCTGCTTGTACCGTGTTTCATGGCCTCATCATCTTTGACTCCGTGATGAATGAAGTCAAAACAGCTTTCTGTATCCGCCTCTAACAGGAGGACATTTGTTAACTGAACCAAACAGGCAGAAGACAAACAGCAATCAGAGGAGAAGCTGCTGTAAATATTCAGATTTCACATTTTGACATTTCAGACTCCACAAATATCTTCATGACATAAGCCATCCTCACTGTGGCTTGTTTACTGCTCAAACTGCAGTGCAGCTGTAGAGCTCCCTTCAGGCTTTTCTTTATACACGAGGTGGGCAGTGGAGGAGACATGACATAATCTCACTACTCAGTGAGAGATGATAATCTGATTACTGGTATTACAGAGCCTGAGCACAGTACTCTGACTTGCTGACAGCAGGGGGAATTCCTTCCCTTCGATCACGTCGGCTTCCTTCTGCCATCAACGTTTGGCTGTTGTTTATTTTCTCTAGAGGTTGTGAAACACTCTGTCACTTGTCCCAGCTTCTACGCCCCAGGGGTTTAGCACGGTATGCTGCTCGGTCGTGGTAGTGTAAGACTCATAAACAGTACCCTAGATGGTGGGCTCTGATTGGCTGCTGTAAGGGCGGTGGGTTTAGGGTGTGGAAAAGGATCTAGGGATTGTGTGTTCATGTCAAAACAGCTTCTATTCTGATGTTTGTTAAACCTACATGTGAGCCAGTTAAAACCGGATCCTGAGGGCTGTAACACAAACCTCTTACTACTTTACCCTAACTGTAAACGTCTCACTTACACATGATAATGTTTTCAGATATTCTCTTCCTTGATTTGACCATCTTTGTTCATTATTTAAAGAAAAAAAATGCAACTTCAACAACTGTCAATTTTTAATATGCAAAAAAAGAAAAAAACAACAACAACAAATTTCCACAAAACTCAATTTAATGGTTGCCGTGGTTGCCTGTCCGTCGGCATCTGTTCGTCTCGTCAGACGATGGTGTAGCGCTAAAGGTTTGGTGTACACTTCCTAGAGTGGCTGTGAAGTCCCACTCTGGAGTGACGGTCTCTTGCACACCAGCTGCAAACAAAGGAAGATGCTGCTCTAGCGGTAGCTTCCCTTGCTTTCCTCTTAGCTCTCCTGTCATCAAGCTGGGTGTTTCTGGCATTCTCTGCCCTCTTGACTCCCTCCTTGATAGTAGCACTCCAGGCTTCTTGAGAATCTGCTGTACTTTCCCAGGTGTTTAGGTTGATATCTGCCAGCTTCATGTCACGTTTGCAGATATCTTTGAAGCGGAGTTTTGGGCGGCCGACTCGCACAACTTACCGTACAGCATGTCCTTGGGGATGCGACCCGGGTCCATGCGTCGCACATGGCCCAACCATCGTTGCCTGTAGTAACTTTGTCTTCAAACATCTGTTAACGAGCCACTGAGCAGTAGTGGAACTTGGAAAAGTGCGACGCAAACCAAAAACCACTCCTTACAATTTCACAAACACTCAAAGGGTAGTTTGGTGAGTGTTTGCTAACTAGTCAGCATCTTCCATGCAAACTACAGGCGACTGCGGCAATCTGCTAGTGACCAAAGCCATCGCCAGGAGGTTTTCGGCACAGCACGGCATACCTCTTTGCAACCAATTTCCCCTCATGTCACCATGCAGCTCCTGCAACCACTCGCCAACAACAGACGCCTTGCCATGGCACAAGCTCACTGGTCAGACGAGCTAAAAATTAAGCTTAAGATTTAAAGTGCTATCAGGAGGCAGTAGGGGGAAACTGTCCATCACACTAGATACGGCTGCCTTGTACTGTGCACAAGCACGTTTTTCCTGCCTCCACATTCCTCCGCTGGCCTGTGCTCACACTGCACTTAATGATCTGGGCCCGAGTATGCTTTAGTTTGTCTCTGTCTTTCACAAACACACACACACATACACTTTTGGAAAGAGGCTCTTGCAGAGCACAGTGTGGATAATGATTTTATAGGTTTTTGAGACACACGGTCCTCTCATATACCTTATAGATTTGTTTATTACTTAACAAATCTATTTTCACAGAGGCAGCTGTCATTGAGGAGCTGCTGATGGAGTTTTGTGCTTGGGCACGGTTAGCGATCACACTACATGAATTTGAATTCGACCTGAAGGGCGCATTGGTGCATTGTAGTGTAATCTCTTGTAGTGAGCCTCAAGCTCACCGCCTAATAACTTTACTTGGACCCAAGCAGACCCTAGTATACTCACTAGGGTTGCCTTTTAGTATGCTTACATGTGCGGCAAGGGTTTGTCACTGATAAGCCAAAAATAAAACAAAGGTTGTTAAAACACTTTGACAGGGTGCAACTATGAGTTGACCTGTAAAGACTTGATAAAATCAGACGTAAGTTTCGTCAGGTGGTCAGTGCAAGGATCCATGCGGACATCTGCGTGCCTGCCTGTTTTTTTGTGACTGTACAGACTTGTTCACAGAGAATTTACATTACAATGCAAACGCATGCGCCCCAGGCGGTGCACTTCACAGAAGTATAACAGGAATGATTACTTGGCTGTTGAGTCTCAAGCTGTCCATGTCTGCAGCTGAGTATAGTCAAGGGTTAATATTATGTTTGCAACTGCCTTAAGCCCCAGTTACACAGGCTAGAGACTGGCCGGTGAGCCCCTGGTAACCACTGGCCACTAGGGAAAAGTGTACTTCCAAACACCAAGCACCTCACAAATGAAAGTTTGAATTTCAAGTCCAAACAAAAAAAACAGGAGGACAAGAGTCCAAATACAGGGCCAAAACAGTTCGTCAGGTTGACCAGGCCCTGGAAACAACCTGGAGACCGGCCGGGAGGCCAGCGGCGGAGACAAAACAGTTCTGGAGGCCTGCCGCGGGGCCAGCCGTGATGAAGAGTCACAGGGGCCCAGTGAAAACGGCGAAGACCACCAGGTAACCAGGCAGGAGGCCGACTGCGGCGGCGAAGACCTTCGGGCGACCAGACAGGAGGCC
>VUQS01011125.1:6249-17249 GCA_015108495.1 Heterochromis multidens
ATTTCTCAGGATGACAGGATAATTTATCCTGCAAAAACAAAAGTTGTTTTCTTAGGACACAAGTCCCCTCATACTGATGAACTTAACAATCTCAGCAGAATCACTGAAGTGCTCTTGCCTGTGAAGTTGCAGCCAGGCTAGTCTTGTCCTCTGAATGTTTTCTCCAATAAAAGGCCATCCCACAATTTCTGCTTGTGTTAGGTCTTGATCAAAACACAATTTGATGTGTTGATCAATAATAGGTACTCCCTGATCTGACATTTTCAGCTTAAATCAGCTGCCCTGGTTGACAAGGCGCCATCTGTGCATGAAGGCATACAGTGTGCAAATTATATCAATGCTTTTGGGGGATGTTAGGTCTTTTTTCAGCTACATTTATTAGGCACTTAATATAGCTTTTATGTATTATTCATCCTAACTAGAATATTAATGAGAAAAATGAGAAAACAGATTAAGGATGCTGCAGAAGTTTATTTCAGTAATAATTGCTGCAGATTTCAATGTTGGTAAATCGAGAGAGACTATTTTACTAATTTAAACTGAAAATACATCTTTGACACGGGTGCTCTTGACAACTGATTAACTTTAGTTAATTATTTTATTTTATGTTTTATTTTCAAAGATGGGAAAATGAAACATATAAATAGAAATGCATGGTTAAATAGTTAATTCATTATTACAGGAATTGTTATACTAAGTTGACTAGATTAACATTTGATCAGATGATAACAGCAAAAATATTTTCAAGCATGGGCACTTAAGAATTAATTATGTATTAATTATGTTTAGAATGTCTATACTTAAGATAGCAAA
This sequence comes from Heterochromis multidens, assembly GCA_015108495.1. NCBI lineage: Eukaryota > Metazoa > Chordata > Actinopteri > Cichliformes > Cichlidae > Heterochromis > Heterochromis multidens. The sequence goes on from VUQS01011125.1 coordinate 7,063, forward strand.
ACATACTGTTTTGATTGTACAGTGCTGTTTAAAAGTCTTGAGCAATCCTTCAGTTCTTTATATTTTGCTAGGAAAATGGGAAATAGGTGCAGCCATTTATTGAAACATGCAAACATACATGGAAATGCAGTATTTAGGTCCTTAAGAATGGCTTCTTGAGAGCCACCCTTCCACTGAGACCATTTCTGATGAGACTTCAGTGAACAGTAGATGGATCAACTGAAGGACCAGATGCATCTCTCAGGTCCTGTGTCAGTTCTTTGCTGGATTTTTTCTTATTTATTATTGACATGACTTTCAGATAATGTTCATCAGCTGTAGATAGTGTTTTAGACCTGCCACTTCTTCTTTTGTCCTCCACTTGTTCAAATTCCTTAAAATTTTTAAGGGCACACTGCACACCATGCCGAGATATGCCAAGTTTTTGGCTAATAGCTCTTTGGGAATCACCTCATTGGTGCAAAAATACTATTTTATGCCTGTCAAACTGTGTTATCTTTGGCATTTTACACAAATTCAGCTGAAGAAAATTAAAATTATGTGTTTTGTGACAGCAAAGTGCCTTAAGATACAATTTAAAGTTGGTTGTCTGTTATGTGTAAACACAACTTAGGCTCTTGACTGAATGATTCATAGGTCAGTGTTAAGCAGATTAACAAACAAATGGTCAGGTACAAGGACTGGACTAAAAATGAGTGGGAAAAGCAGCTAATGTCCAAAGAAAAACTTTGAAAAACTTTAAGAAAGCCTGGAGAACTATTGCTCAAGACCACTTTAAAAAAAATGACAAGAAGATCTGGCTCCTTGGAAGCAAAATATGAAGAAATGAGGGGTGAGTCAATACTTTTGCAAAGTACTGTAAATCATAGAAGTCATAATCTTGTTGGTTACCAATAGATCTTCTCCATTGTATCTAAGAAAGGAATAACACAATGTCTAGTAATAGAATGCCAATGCGGCTATAATACCCATGCTTTTGTGTACATATTACAGTTGATAGTACAAATGGACACTTTCTGTGTGTACATTTAATGATCCATCATTAAACAGCAATCTTAAAAAAATTAAAAAATAAAAAAAGTCTTCAAAAATAGCATTTTGTGTAACTTTCAGTTCATCAGTACAGGAGATTTGTCCCATTTCCTAATGAAAGAATAACTAGGAATAGTTCCGCAAACTAATAATAAGATCCATACATGAAGATTTTGTACGTCACAGTTTAGATCCAGCTCAAAGGTTAAGTACCAAAGCTGGAAGCAGCGTGCCATATCTGTAATAAGATGGAAATAATGCAGGCACAACCACAAACCACCATTTCTTTTGCACTAAGATTATTGCAAGTTGTAAAGTAAAGTTAAAAAAAAAAAGGCTTGATTAGGTATATTATCAGATGCATATCCTGTTAGCATCAATTGCACTTTGAAATGTGCAGTAACAGTGTTTTAGCAAGCAATGTTTTAAAAAATATATTAGCATTGTATACACAAAACATAAACTGAACATAATTAAGTTTTTTTATAATCACCCCAAATGAATCTTTTTTGGCAATATAATTGCTATTTTCCCATATCTGCCTGTTGATCCGCAATGGAGGAGTACATTGGTATGGTGTTAATGGACTTAATGCTCACAATAAAATAGCACTGTGTATAAAATAAAAGCATTTCTAATTTCACAAAGAAAGCCCTGCTGACACATTATGGGAAATGTGGTAAAATAGCTCCTTGACAGGTCATTTGGATAAAACTGGAGGTCAAACACAGAGCACAAAATACCCTTAAAGTAAAAGAGTGTGACCATTAGGGAAGAAATAGGTAGCCTTTTTACTTGAAAAAATGGATTGCATGAAGCAAATTGCATAGAGAACAAACAGTGCTTTCCAGGCCTTATTTCTCATTCCTTTAAAAATGTGTACAGTGTGGTTTTAAATAAAAGCCCTTACATATCCTTCAGGTAATTAAAGACACCCTGCTCTCTTGATGATTGAGACAAGTTATGATAGGCTAACCTTGGTGCTCATCAAAGCACAGCATCTGTTCAAGCCCATAGCTATATCAGTGTGTTTTCTCCCTCTGTCCCCTTGGTGCTGGCTTTAATTAGCACAGCCAGGAGAAAGAGATGACTTACCTGCCACCCTCTGCAAACATTATTATTGTTTGAAGCTTTGCTGTTTTATCCTCAACCCAAATACTTGACTTTAATACATATCTTAGAAGTGTGAACACATCTGTTATTATGTTTGCGTAGATTTAATATAGCACCAGTGCTGTAGCGTTATTGTAATTAGTCTTTGTGGATGTGTGATTGAGTGGTGTGAGGCACAAACGTATGTATAAGCTACTCGGAAAAATTAGCACACTTCTCATGCACAATAGGATGCTACTGTGTTTGCAGCAACCGGTAGCGGGCCAGAGAAAACAAAAACAGCATGCAATGAAAGCTAATCAAAGATTTATTTGCCTGGGTAATTTACATCTGATTACTGCTGTGATGTCCTGAGTTAAGAGGATGATTTCTGAAGTTTTCACCTGTTATTTTTCCAGCAGATCGGGGTGCCAGCCTCTTGTTATGCAGCCCAAGTGAATGATGCCATCTGCTCATCATCATTTAAATGTTTTTGTCTGAGCCAATTATGTTCATTAAGAATGCTAGACAGATCTGAGGGCATGTGGTGTGCCAGGTACTATGTCCCTGTCCTGGACTAACCCCTGAAGTTATAGGAATACACACAAAAAAACCCAACCACAAATGCCCCATTTATTGTGGAGGTGTTGATGTTTTACAATTAAAGAAAAATAAAGATGCATCCACAACTTCTGGGGAGGTTCACAAACATGTACAAGTGCCAAATCAGGGTTACAAATAGTCAAAAGAAACCTAACTTGTCAGTGATTCACTGACAAAAATAACACAGTCTTCAGTACAGATAACACATATTAGGATACAAGATGTCTCTTTCTTCTTTTCAGTCACTATTTATTTATTTATTTATTTACGCATGCACATGCACACACACACACACACATAGAAACAACAGTAGTTCTTGGGTTTGCTATGAGGCTGCTTGTTTAGGATGTGGTGGAGTGTAATGTCAGTGAGATGGGTAGCAGGGATAGATTTCATTAAGATAAAGCTTCTCCACTAGCTGCTGAGGTAAATGTATTTCAGGTGATAAAAAGAGCAAATCTCGTTTTCAAAGTCTCTGCTTGCCACAGAATCTGAATGAGAACAGAGCACACTCCTGAGTATAGAGAAGTGGATGTATTTATCCCTACCACTCTGCTTGGGTGTGTCTGTTTTTCACTGCCTCCCTGTGTTTCTTTATGCGTGTGTGCGTTTCAGGGAAGAGCACTTCGATGGAAGGCTGCCCATGGATGAATAATACTCTTATTCAATTTCTGTCTCACTGACTTGTGTCTCAATCAGCGTGTGAAAGACATCTTTCCCTTCCGCTCCACACACTGGAACATGCAGCGCCCCCACACTGACTTTCCCTTAACAAAACCCCAGTCAGCAAACTTTTTCCAACTTTTCTTTTTGAACTTTTTCTGTTCTCCTGTCATCTGTCTTTGTAGTTGTTTTTCTTCTTGGATAGTATGAATCCCTTTCAGGCAAGATGACAGAGTAAAACCACAAGGGCCTATAAATAAGACATTTTATTGTTGATATGATTCTAGGTTATGTCAGCATGATGTTTTCTCCTGTACCTGCCACATGGATAGTGCAAAAAACATACAAAAATTCAGTGACTTTTATTTTGCAAATACCTTTATCTAGTGTCTCACTGATGTATAGCAACGTGCTTTCAGATGTTATTAACCTTAATACAACTTGATAATATCAAATGCTTGATGACAGATTGTTTTGAGATTATGTATCTACAATCATTTAAACTTCAAGGATTGTTGACTATAAATTTGAGACTAATTGATTATTTGTCTAATTCTACATTCCATCCACATACCATATCCAAACAGTTTAATTTCAAATTTAATAAAATATAAACAAACAGACAATCAGATAAACACACTGGTAGCCCTTAGTGGGATCTCAGATGAGTCCTAATTGAGGGGGGGGACTAATTGTAATTCAAAATATCCCTATGAAGCAACAAAAAAGGAACTATGTCTCCTTGCCTGCAATAGGGTTACTGGGACACCACACTGGAACCAAGCCTGTGGGAAGGGTTCATTGGCAAGAAGCTGGTAGCTGGGGTCTTGGTTATTAGGTCGGGACCACATCGAATGACTGACATTGGTCCACACTCCGATGGGCTTCAGGAGTGGTCACAGGAATCTGGTGCTTTGTGAATTGGGTGGGAGTCGGAGGCAGAGGTGTTAGATGGGGTGAGAAGCTCTGTTATTCAGAAGGAGCTCAGAGCAGAGTTGCTACATATCGAAAATGAACCATTTCAGGTGGTTCAGACACCTGATCATGACGCCTTCCCGAATGCCTCCTAGGTCAGGTGTTTCAAGCATATACAAATGGAAGGATACCCAGGTTGGAGTGGATATTAACAGCCAGCCAAGACACATACTGTAGATTATGTGTCTCAGCTGGCTTGGGAATGCCTTACTGTCCCCCTGCAGAGCTTGAGGATGTGACTCAACTTTGATTTGACTGTTGCCTCCACAACATGGACTCGCATAAGAGGTGGAAAATGGATGACTAAATTGATGGAGAATAAAAAGAAGGAAATATTATATATAAGAGTGGGATTATGCTGTTTATGCTAAATAATTTAAATCCACTGACAAGATCGCTAATCAGGATAGCCAAGAATGAGGTGGAACAGTTCAGGATAGCTGTTAATAAAAATACTGCTGCTGTGGGTCCCAACAAAACAACAGATGAAAAAGAAAAAAAAAGAAAGCTTAGAGAGAGAAATATGAAGTAGTAGACACATGGATGAAGGCAGGGGTCCAGCAAAAGGGAAGGGATGGATGGCAAAGGAGGGTGAGAGGGATATATAGGGGTAGTAAGAGTGGCCTTTTGGGCCCAATTCTGCCAGTGCTTGGGGAGTGAGGGCAGCTGTGTTCCAGTCCCTGAGCACTGAAGCTGAACTAACGAGAATGTAATGGCCCTCCATCAAGAACTCCAGCAGCACACCAGTATAGCCACACTCATCCACACGCATACACATAAACACATTCATTGTAAATACACGTGCCCACAGACCAAGGCGATTTGAGTGCAATTAAAATTCAAGAAAAATAGGACCTGCACCTCAGATGAGAAAATACACACTGTAGTTGGCACATTAAAGCTTTTTTTTTATAAATTAGCATGGTGATTAATTACCAGTAATGTCTGTCTTGTTCAGCTTCTGGTTCATTGTGGCTGAGAATGTATCATTTAGAAAATCTGCAAATATCCTAATTATATTGTAGTATTGATCTAAAGACATTCACATATGAGCTGAAGTTTATTGTGAGCTACAGTGCTTACACACTGAATGCAGTAAGAAATTTTTGCAGAACCTTCTGCGAACATCTCTGCTGGTGAACATTTCCAAATGGTCACATCGACCTTGTGGACTTTGTGGTGGACTTTGTTAAAGGGTACAAGGAAGTTATTTGGTGGAAATGTAAGAAATTCTGGCCACATTTAGCAGAACCAATAATATAGTTCTCTTGACAGTGTTTCAGTAACCTTTATCGACATTGTTGTGCATTCCCAGAACGTTCCTGTCCAGCATCCTGAGGCTCTATGGGCAACGAAAAGAGGGAGCCACAATCCAGGAGGAAACACAGACCATCCATGAAATATCAGGAAGATGGCGAAGTAGAGAAAGGGAGAAGTACCAGGGCTGAAGGAGCAACTAAATGGAGCAGATGTGGAAGGTAAAGCCCAAAGTGGTCCCAGTGGTAACAGGACCGTTAGGAGCTCTAACCCCCAAGCTGCAAGAGTGGCTCTAGCAGATTCCAGGCACAACATCAGAGGTCTCTGTCCAGAAGAGTGCAGTCCTAGGAACAGCTAAAATACTGCACAGAAAACTCAAACTCCCAGGACTCTGGTAGAGGACCTGAGCTTGAGGAACACACACACATAACACTCCTCCCAGGGAATGAGAGGGAGATTTCTTTTTTCTTTCAAGACACTGTATGTATAATAGCATAGCATAAAAATATTCTAGGAAGTACTGAATTTTTAGTGATTCATGAGTCACTTTTAAGTTCAAAACAATACTGTGGTGGGGTATATGTTAAAGGCATAAAGAAACAATATAGGTTATTTTAGGAACACTCTGTAGACTACAGTTGTCATCAAGGTAGAATTTCAAACTCAGTACCAATACCAGGTACTGAAACTGGGTACTTGATACCATTTTTGATACTTCAGGGAAAAATAGAATGCCAAAAAAAGGCAAAAAAAAAAAAAGATTAGAAAAAAAAACAAAAAAAGATTAGAAAATGACAATAAAACTGATGACTACACTTTTTTTTTAAAAAACACAGTGTTTATGCTGAAATGCTGACTTTAAGTAATTAGAATTTTTCATGTAATTTTGTTACATAAGTAACAAAGAAAAATGTGAACTTTAATGGAATCTGGTCAAATGAAATTGACTTATACATTCAGTTTACACCAAGCACATTCCTGTTAATGATTAATTATTTGAATAAATAAACCTTTGATTTTATTTATTTCAGTTGCATTTCACTTAAAATCATTGCTTCATGTTTATTGAGGGTGAAAACCTTTTTTTTTTTTTTTTGAGTAAATGCAGCAAAATAACTGTAAAGTATATACGTGAAAAATATTTAAAGATTTTCATGGGTAGTGCAAAAAAGACAATATTTATTAATAATAATAATTATTAATAAATTTGCAGTGTTCATCTGACTGGAAATGCATTGCCAATATATCTTAAAATAGCTTGAAAAAAACTGATTTTGAAGATTTTCTTATTCACCTGGATACTCAGACATGCAACTGTACATTTACAGATGCACATCATATGTTTCCAATATGTCTGTACAATACAGTGTTTGAATACAAAAAGGAGAAAGAAAAAAAATGGTACATTTGGTGTCTTGAGCCTCAAACATTTTTGTAATAACTGTTCTGTTTTTTTGTATCATTAACGCAGATACAGCTCATGTGTTTCTTGTGAAACACAAAACCCTAACCTCTTGTATTAAGTGAAAGCTAATTTGTGCCAGAGTGGCCAATTACGATGACAGGATACATGTTAAACTTTACCACACTGTAAGCATTTAATTAGGACATCCTCAATGAGTCAACCACGCTTTGGCTCTGCCAATCTGCCTAATGGTGAGAAATGAGAACTAATGAAGTTATCACATGCTTTCCCCATGCACATACACTCACTCATTTACAAACACTCGACTGTAACCAAACTCCAGTGTAACAAGCACTGTAAATCCAGCCTGATTCAATTAGTTAAAGGTTAAGCAGAGTCACAGATACGGAAGCATGCATTGTAATATTAAACATCAGAGGTGCATGTGCTGACAGAGCATTGTGTAGGACTAGTGAAGAGAGGGAAACAGTGCCATAACCTCAATGACTTCCCATTAGTTGATTCATATCTCCCCAAGCAATAAGATCACAGACAGTTCACTGAGTTTAAATGATATAACATGATGTGGCAGGACCTGGCTGCACAGACACACAGAGAAACACTCTGACACACATTTGCCTGTCATTGTCCCACAAAAGCTAACATGCACTGTATTCACAAAATGCACATGTATATATTTGTTGTGGTTGTGTTATAGACAACAGCTGCTTAAGTTGATGCACAGTCCTCTCACTGTCACGCTGTCATGTTAACTAATGACTCAGACCTTAAAAGGCTGCAGATGCTACTTGCCTTATAATGGAGTCTGCTCCTCAGATTTTGTAGTGCTCTAAAAGGCTGAGGAATAAATAAATAAGCTTGTGGGAGGAACATAACACATGGAATTTATTACCTGTCCAGCTAATTAAATGGCTAAAGATATATAGAGGTAGTGGGATGAGTGGGTGAGTGGAAAAACACAAGAGAAACGGATTGCAGTGTCTGATAAATTTCTCCTTTTTCTTCATCCTTCCCACACACACATGCACACACTTCAGTGTGACAAATGACTCAGCTTGTGATGTACAGTATGTATGTGTGTGCTTGCGAAGGAGTGCAGATTTGCATGATGATACATGTCTGTCTGTTAAAGCGGTCTCAAGTAGAACAGGCACACATCCAGGCATCCATGCCTTATCAATATTCAGAACAGCTCCAACAGGCTTTTTATAAACAAGGAGGGAAAAAACATAAAATTATAAAGCAATGCTTTGCCAAATGGAATAGAAATGGATTGGTAGGCATTTTGCTGGTGATTTGCAGTTTGGTGACACTGCTTGTGCACAAGCAGGTTCCAAGGTAACAATGTCTGTTTCCCTCAGATTGTTTCACTGTTTGTCAAATTATGCACCACAACACTGAGGGGTGCATCCTGCTCATTTAATCCTAATTCTTCTTCAAGCTCTTTTTATGATTGTGGCCAGATTGTTTTCAAGGTTACGCTCCACTCATGATTCAATTTGTTTCTTTTTTTCCCCTGCTTATCTTGTCGCCTCGACACAAATAAATATGTTAAAATGCAGAAAAGGTGGTTGGCACCAAGAATGGGTGTACTCATGTAAATTGCTAATTTGGTACAAAAAAATTGCTGGAAGGCTCAGCTGGTGAAAAAGGCAATCCCACTTCCATTAGGCTACTCTCCTCTCCCCTGCAGTGAAGTGGCTATTCTATCATTGTGCTCCTATTAGTCACTAATTTAAAAAGAGGTATTACACTCAACTGTTTACCAGCCTGATTGAGACCAGAAGGCTTTGTCTTGCACTAATTTCTCTTTGATGTCTCTCTTGTTTTTATTCAGTGGGCAAGACCTTTAGCCAACCCTTTCTTTGGCTTTCGTCTCTCACTTGTCAGCCAAATAACAGAAGACTTTAGTCTAACAGACTGCAGTGTTTTTTCTGTGCGTGTGTGTTTGTTGACCATGCAGGCAGGACACAGAGTTGTGTTAAGTCATGAAGGATTTAAAGAACACAGACTGACCCACTGGTAAACAAAACTGAGTGAAGAACAGAAAAAATATTGACGTCCAGCTTTTCTCAACATGACGTTAGCCTGATGTGAAGAACACCGTCAGAAAGCCTTTCTGTCTGTCTCTTTCATTTGAGCAGACATCTCGGCTGAGGGTTGGTGGTAAAGAGAGCACACATGAGATGAAATGATGTCGACCTGGAACAGCTCTGATTTTCTTTGTGGACAGCTGAAGCCACCTGGGGACAGGGAAGAATTTTGCAGACATAAAACACGACATGCACATCCCACATATCTGTGCACCTTCAAGAATTTCAGGGATTACAAGAACGGATAAGGAATTTTAAAAAAATCACAGCTACTGTTTATTTTATTTTATTTTATATATTTTTTGTCCCTTAGGGATTTCTTCTCCTCACATTTCTCAACACATATTAATATCTGGTATCTCTCAAAATAATGGGTTTTATGCAAAAAAGAAAATATATTTTATATTTTTTAAGCTGTTGACAGCTTGCAACGGTTAAGCTGTCAACACACCCATAAAATATGTTTTATTTTTTACATAAAGCATAATTTCAAGGAACAGCAAATTCGTCAGACTTTTGTAGCAAAAGATTGTAGCAACAGGTTTATAAAAGCACAATAAAGTGTTAGTGTTATGTTACATATCATTTAACATGAATATTGGCCTTCCATAGGCACACCCATTGAAATTTCCGTTCATTTTATTGCCTGTCTGTAATGGTAACAGACAGTGTTATTAACAGATATTAGACAGTGTTTTCTCTTAACATACACTACCAGTCAAAAGTTTGGACACACCTTCCCATTCAATGTTTTTCTTTATTTTCATGACTATTTACATTGTAGATTCTCACTGAAGGCATCAAAACTATGAATGAACACATATGGAATTATGTAGTAAACAAAAAAGTGTGAAATAACCCAAAACATGTTTTATATCTTAGATTCTTCAAAATAACCACCCTTTGCTTTGATCACTGCTTTGCACACTCTTGGCCTTCTTTCAATGAGCTTCATGAGGTAGTCACCTGAAATGGTTGTCACTGCACAGGTGTGCCTTGTCAGGGTTCATTTGTGGAACTTCTTGCCTTCTTAATGGGGTTGGGAC
>VUQS01011133.1:4120-14387 GCA_015108495.1 Heterochromis multidens
TTTACAGTGTATACTGTATACAGAAAGCAGCTATCAAAGGTGTGGACAGGAAGGAGATTTGAGAAAACAGTTTAATACTCTAAATCAGGTGTGTCAAACATAAGGCCCTGGGGCCAGAATCAGCCCGATGAAGACTACAATCCGGCCTACTAGATGGCTTTGATAAATGTGAAGAAGGGCATATATTTTCAACTGTATTTTCATAAGTTTTACAGCTTTTCCTACTGATAAAGACCTCCTCCATAGCCATTCATATTACATCAAAGTAAGTAATAGATAAACATTTAAATAAAAGTAAACTTGCTGTTTTTGTCATTATCTGCTATAGAAATTTCTGCTTTTTACAATGGGTCCACAGTAAAAAAAAAAAAAAAAATGGAACATTTTCTGTGAAATAACAAAAACTGTTTTATAATTACAGGACAATTAATGAGCTACACATTTATTTCTTACAATTTAAGCCCAAAGAATTGTGCTGACAGATTTCTTTATCATGTAAAACAAAAAAAACAACTGAGACATACTATTGAAATTGCACTTCTTTCTCTTATATTAAGATATAATGAAACTTCTTCACACTGACAGAAAGGAGAGTTTCTTTAGTCCGGCCCACTTAAGATCAAAGTGGGCTGCATGTGGACCACGATGTAAAATGAGTTTGACATCCCTGCTCTAAATATTAACACCTTTCAGGAAGAATGTATTAATAACAGTGGTTTGAACCCACCTGAAGGCTGTTGCTTTCTGTGTGGAGATGTTTTACCTGTGCTTGCATGCAGTCCTTGGCTTCCTCCCACAGTCCAAAGATATGCATATTAGATTAACTGGTGATACTATATTGGCAATAGGTGTGAATGTGAGCATGAATGGTTGTCTGTCTCTGTGTGCTGGCCTTGGCCTATAACGCCTGGGATAGGCTCCAGCCACTGATTAAGAAGATGGATGGATGGATGGATGGATATTAACAGCAATGTAACATGAAATCATGCAGTACAGTATTTTTTCTTTCTCATTTAAGTCAGACTTGATTTTCCCTCTGTTGCTTGGGTCTGCTCATAACTCATCTGAGCAAATTCACATTGTATGAAGTCCCACTACCTCATTTAGCACACAGTGAAACTGTTGAATACAGCAGGATTAACATAACCGTGAAGTGCAAGCTGCAGGGGAATCGTGACAAAAGCTGATATCTTGTCAGTCGTTTAAGAAAGGTGAGAAACTGAATTCAGGCAACATGGGCCAGAATATGAAGATTAAGACTTGGTTCAGCTTTAGATCTACAGTATTTTACATTTTACATTAGGAACACTAAAACAACAGTATAATGGCAACCAAACACCTGACAATGTTATACTATACCGCTCATATTCTATCCAGCACTGCACTATAAAAATTTTCATAGTAAGAAACTGCTCTAGATTGCAGTAGGTCCACTGTAAAATCACAGTTTCATGCTGGCTAATCTGGCTGACAGTACTTTACTGTAATTTTACAGGGAAATTTGTTACAGTGTACCATTCATTCCCAGTCTCCCATTCTTTCGGTCTCCACTACCTCTGCTGCAGCCTTGTTAAATTAATGTTAAGTTAACAGTTCAAGCTGCTCTAAATCACAGTCTCAGCCTTCAGTGAAGGTGGTGAGCCAAGGGTAAATGAAGTCAGTGTTACTGCTTTCTTATTCAGCTGGTAAGGAAGACGCCTGGGGTTTGCGCAAGTGACATGCAATCAGTTGGTGGCTATGCTGCCTATGTAACTAATGTTCTGTCAGCAATACACAGCAAAAATGCTCTGTCAAATTTCAGAAAACCATTTTAGATATGAGCTTTCTTTAGCTTGAAATAAGTCAAAATTTGACCCTTTATTCCTTGTGGGAAGACATTTGTGACAACTGTACATGGAATCTCATGGGTCCTCTAACATGACTGTAAGTTGTTTTTGTGTGTGTGTGTGTGTATGTATGTGCACAAGTCCCTCACAAGTGAATGTAGTACTTATGTGCAAAAACATTTTTTTATGATACCAAAGAATTAAAAAATAGAAGAACAGTGGGGTCGCTGTGTGCCTTACTGTAAGGGTGTAGGAAGGCGAAGGATGAGTGTGTGTTGTGGTTTGTCAGAGCTGGTGCCCTGTCGCGCGCACACCAGGGAGGGAAAAAAAGATAGGTGTGGGCGGGTGAGTCGGGGACTAGGTGATGGAGTGTGTGAGGTAGCGAAGGAGGGGGAGCAGAGTGATAGAGTGCTGGGTGGAGGGAGGGCGGAGGGTGATGAGTGTGTGCTCACAGTGTAAGTGACACCTCTCCTCCTCAGACAGATTGTCTCTCTCTCGCTGTAATGGGGACCCCGTTAGAGAACCTTTTCCCTCCATCTACCCCCCTTCTGCACACATACTTTGTCACCATCTCTGTCTCGCTCTCCATACTCCGTAACAATTTTTCTTCTGTATTTATTTTTTATCTGCCCAGATATTCCACAAATTGCCTATATTTCTATGTATTTCAATTCGCCCTTTTCTCTGCATAATTTTTAATCAATCTGCACCTCTTTCTGAAACTGCTGATTTTCTGCAAAGCCGTTTACGCTGGTTTACAGCTCAGAGAGTGAGAATAAAAGCAAAGGAGAAATAGCAAACGAGAGATCAGAAAGGAAGGAGAGGGAGGATATCAATATTCCCACTGCTGGTGGGATCCTCACAATGATTTTTTTTTTCCCCCTGTTTGAATCTGACAGCGAAAATTCTGCATCGCTAGAGAGCCCATTTATCCCCTGTCCAACATAGTTCCCTGTGCCAATCATACTGAGATGAATTATATGCGTACTTACTTTTAAGGACACTCAGATACTCACAGAGGATCTGAGGATACACAGGCTCAAAAGAACCACTTGTACTTCCACGCACAAGTCCACACACACACACACACCCACTAATACCTCAAACAGGTATTTTGAACCAGACCCAAACATGTTCCTTTTCTGAAATTTAATCAACAGCAGGTATATGTCAGGGTGCGTGTGTGAGACAGTGGATGTATGTGATTGCTTGTGTGTGCCCGTGCCCTCACTAACAATCATCTCAGCAAACCAGATCAGAGGCTATCTCTTCGCTTCAGAGGCGCCGCGCTGGCGGGAGAGCGGCACGCAATCACAAAGACACCTCAGACAAATAGGCTTCATAACTTGTCTGTAACAAACAATCACTGGGGCCTGAGCCCCTATCCCAAATGAAATCTCTTGCACCTGTGTAGATGCAAGGATACAAAGGAATTTTTAATGCTCCTCAGAGTCAGGTACGAGTCTCCATGGTGATAGTAGAGTCACTATGGTGATAAAGAGATGGTGTTCAAAACAATGGAAGCATTTTTATGAAAAATGTGAGGGGGGCGGGGGGGGGGGGGTTGTTATCATGGAACTATATTCTTTATAGAAATTATCCATCAGCATCGCAGCTATACAACCCAAAAGATGTGTACTCTGTCTTCATAATGTACATATACTCACAAAAGCAAGTTTCACTCCCACATTTCACAGGGTCTGAACTACGCCTGCCAACATGTTTGCAACATTATAACACAATGCACTACCTGCCAGGTACCCACCAACACACTTCCCACTGTTTTTGCTAACACTGCAGCACCACACAATGTATGAGCTAGATAAAATGGTCATAGCAACTACTCAGTGTAGCACAAGTCTGCATGCTACACTGTAACAAATGTACCTGTTAAAATACAGTAAATGAAGCAGATTTTTACAGTGTGCCCACTGTAATTCTTTTTTTTACTGTAAAAAAAACAGTACTATGCTGTAAAGACTTCAAGATTTATTATATAATAGTTGTTACGTTGCAGTCACACTGGTTGACATAGTTTTGTTCCAATTGTAATATACAACAATTTAAAGCTACCTCAAACTTGACATGCTATATTCTTAGTCACATAAACACTGGAAAACCACATTATTTATGCCGAATAACTGGAAGTGCTGTACCTAGACAGCACTTCTGAAGTTAATGGCTTGAATTTAAACATTTACATTCCCCTAATTCTCACAGAGGTAAAATCGCTGCATTAAACCAAAAGTACTTTAGTTTGCTGTTAATACTCATTTTTTCCTTAGGGTAAAGTATTTAACTGTATTCACAAAGAAGAGAACATCACAATACAAAATATTCTGCATTTTCACTTTTTAACTCTCACAAATGCAGTATTCAACTTCCTCGCGGTCAACTCTACAGCTATACATCCTCCATTCTTAGCATGTCAAGATTATCCAAACATCAACTCCAGAAATGTCAAACCAACATCCAAACAAGTAGTTACCTCGGTGTCTGAGCTCTGAAGAAGCCTTTCAACTTTTGAGCATCAGGAATCTCATTGGCAATGCTGTAACATCAACACCTCATGAATGTCTTTTCCGACTTCACACAAAACCCACCATCTAAGCATCCACCCACAACATCCTTCAAAGTATTGCATCAAAAAATCCAAACGTCACAACATGTAAGGTAACCAGAATATTATTCACTCTAAATTATTCTTAGATGCTTTAGGATGTGACCGTTCTCTAGCCTGCACGAGCTGTTATCTGTTGGAAGAATTCATTATTTTCCATCTCTCAGCTTTAGATATGTAATTTAGCAGTCATTTGTGGAAAATTTTGTGTGAGAAATAGACCAAATGAAAGCCCCCCAAAAAAGTCTTTTGGATCTGATGTTTGTAATAGTGACATTTGCATAATTTCTCGCTTTTAAAAAATGTCTCTATTACTCATTTCAAAATATGTAAATGCCTAAACCTTAGATGATTATACTTGAGCAAAAAAACCCACCTTTCGTTTTACACTACTGTAATGCTTACCTTCTTCTTCTCTCCTCCCCAGGCGGTAGACTATGAGAGTCGGAGCTCCTATTCCTTCTCTGTTGAGGTCCTTAACCCCATAGTGGACCCCCGCTTCTTACGTCGAGGCCCCTTTAAAGATAGGGCTTCGATCCGAGTAGCAGTTCTAGATGCTGATGAGCCACCGAGATTTTCCCGGGCCAGATACCACATGGATGTTTCAGAGAACTGCCCGCCGGCCTGCACCGTGGGCAGAGTCAGCGCTGTAGATCCTGATACTGGTCTGACCAATAATATCAGGTACAGTACAGAACCTCTGCATTTCAGCAGGATGTTTAGACTTCCTATACATTTAGTCCATAAAGATAATTTCACTGTCGAAAACCCTACCTTGGTTCTTTTTGAAAAGATTATAAAAACAAGCTACTTATTTTCTAATAGAGGAAGTTTAGCTCTTTCCAGTTTTCATGCTAAGATAGTTACTGTAGCTTAATATTTGGTGTACAGACGTGACATTGGTATCAGTTTTATCATCTGCCACCCAGGAAGAAAGCAAATAAGCCCATTTCTCAAATTGTTCCTTTCAGTATTTGCTGTTTATGAACTCATACCGAAACTGCTTTACAGGAGTTTTATTGCTGAAAGACAAATCAAGCATTTAATAGTGCTGGGAGTTATATATTTCCATTTGTTTTACTGTTTTAGAAGATATCATTTGTATTTCTTTTTTTGTTTGTTTTTTTGTTTTTTGTCCAGCCACAAGCAAGGGATAGGCAGTCTTTCTGAATTAAATTCAAACCAGGCTCTTCAGCTAAAAGAAACAAGGCACAACAATAAGAGCTAACCAAATAAATATAAGCCAACCAAATGCCCACACAGTGTTCCCACGAGCCATAAAGAAACCACAGACGCTTGGAGCTTCCAGTGCTTCGCTCGTGTTTGCAGTGGGTTTTGTCTCAAATAGCATGAGAAGGGAAGCAAGTGATTTGTCTGTAAAAACCACAGAAAACCGTGTCCCAATTAAAAGCAAAAGTGCTAAAAGCGAGTATGTGGGGAGGAATGATAGCTGGTATATTCATAGAGATATTTAGATAATCGGTAGCACTTCCAAAGAACTCATATCAGCTGTGATAATCTCACTATATTAATTCTTTGGCCATTTGAATGCCGACTTCCTTATCGCTACCTCACACACTTGCCCTGTCTGCTTCTTTCGCTCCGCACCCCACTGCCTTCTCTGCTTGCATCTTCCCTTCACTCATTCTTTCGATACTTCTCTCTGCCCTCTCCTCATTTCACCCATCTATATCCTCTCACCAACTTTCTCTCCTTCAGGTTCTCCATTGATCCTCAGTCAGACCCTGAGGCTCTGTTTCGTATCACACCAGACACTGGCCTCATCACCACAGCGATGGAACTGGACCGGGAGCGTGAGCACTGGCACAACATTACAGTCATCGCCACCCAGAGAGGTCAGAGTTCCCTCTTTTTACAACACTTAATGTGGAGACATCATTAGAGCTCGTACATTGGATTATTTATTTTATTAGAGCTAACACTTGACAACGAAGCCAACATTTCCCCACCTCTGACACCTGCAACAGTGATGAGTAAGAGGTTTAAGGGACTATAAACTGTGTGTTTTACAGTATCCAGTGTATGATGCAGTTTACTAAGCGGCTTAGCTCTCAAGTCATCAAACCATGAGAGGAATGCTGTTTGGTGCCATGAACAGTTTGTTACACGCGGGTCTGAGAATCAATTGATCCATATTGTGTGAGTTATCTGATGCCGCAATAAATCTGCTCTCATAAGGATTCAACTGGAAACACTGAATTAAAGCAACAAATCGAACTCTGGCTTTGATTTACAGGCAGAACATGATAGCACAGGGGGATCGGTAAACATCTTTCAGTTTCCAAGTATGTAGGATGTCAAGCAACAACAAACACAGAGACAGTTCACAGGTTATACAGGTTCACTCATGAGATAAAGATAAATGGATCAAAATGCAAGGGGCAAGAACATCAGAAGGTCCCATTAGCAGCTGCTCTGAAGCTTTCAGTCATGGTAATTTTGCCAATTGTCATTTGTGTGATTTAATTAATAATGAATGTATGATTTAATTAATAATTATTTTAATATGGTGTTGATTCTGTCATAAATCTATTCACATAGGCAGAACCAAAGCCATTTATAGTATATCCCTTTCCTTTATAGTAGGTCCATTTCCAACTCAGCCCCTACATCCTCTATCTACATACTTTAACTCACCTTGCATGTTCACATGGAGGATTGGCTACAATAACTGATGTTCCAGACCAACTAGCTTAAAACTGTTGTCGGATATAAATGTGCAACACCTGTTTTGTGGAAACAAAGCAGGTGTTGCACAGGAAAAAACACACACTTAAAGTTCTGTGTGATTATTTCAGGGCTGTCTCTGTAATAAAGAAAATGAGTGGGAATTTTGCACATATTTGTACATGACTTCATACACTTTTTTTGCAATGTGCTTCATCATTAATCTATTATTTCCAACGTTACTACAAATACTAATTACAAAGAATGGGAAATACAAGTCAAGTGGGAGCATTTTGGAAGTATTGTAAATCTCTGAACGAAAATTTTAAAAGATATGATCTTAATACATCCATCTGGTAGCAGGATACATTCACCGGCCACCTTATTAGGTATACCTGTTCAGCTGCTTGTTAATGCAATTATCTAATCAGTCAATCGTATGGCAGCAATTGAATGCATTTAGACATGGCGGTATGATCAAGACAAGCTGCTGTAGTTCAAACTGAGCATCAGATTGGCGAGGAAAGCTAATTTAAGTAACTTTGAATGTTCCGTGGTTGTTGATGCCAGACAGGCTGGACTGAGTATTTCAGAAACTGCAATTTTCCTACACAACCTTTTCTACTGTTTACAGAGTATGATCAGAAAAAGAGAAAATATCCATTGAGCAGCAGTTCTCTGGGAGAAAATGCCTTGTTAATGCCAGAGGTCAGAGGAGAATGGCCAGACTTTGCTTGTAACCACTCACTGCAGCCAAAGTACACAGAAGAGCATCTCTGAACACACAAGAGGTCAAACCTTGAAGCAGATGGGCTACAGCAGCAGAAGATCACACTGGGTGCCACTCCTGTCAGCAAAGAACAGGAAATTGTGGGTACAATTCACACGGGCTCACCAAAATTAGGCAACAGAAGATTGGAAAAACATTGCCTGGTCCGATGCATCTTGATTTCTGCTGTGACATTTGGATGGTAGGGTCAGAATTTGGTGTAAATATTAAACCATGGATCCATCCTGTCTTGTATCAACAGTAAGCAGGTGTGGAGGATATTTTCTTGGCACACTTTGGGTCCCTTATTACTAATTGAGCATCGTTTAAATACCACAGTCTACCTGCGTATTGTTACTGACATGTCCATCCCTTTATGGATGGATGCTCAAACGTTAGTCAAACGGAGGTAAAAAAGGAATGCATTAGCTGGGGGCTATATTGTATGTAGTAATATACATATGTTGGGCTCTAGTGAGCATTTATGACATCACTATGTGTATGTGACTATGTTCATTGTCATGACAAAACATGTCACCCAGTCCAAAGATGTGGCTCATTTATTATTTTTATTTATTATTTTAGGACAACAATACAGCTTTAAGGTATATGTTGTTTTTCCATTAGATTTCTTGACAATAAAAAAAAATAGTAAATAACAACATCAGCTTTTCTTAAAATGCCCTTCAGCCCAGATAGTTAATGGATGACATGGCCTTCACAGTTTATTAAAATGTAAATAATTTATTTTTAAGCTTACCTACGCTTTCAGCTTCACAAAGTATGACCCTGAGCAATATGTCTATTAGAAGCACCAATGAAGTAATGTTGTGACATTTTCTGATTTTAATGCAAATGGCAAGCTGTTTGCAACCAGTGTTACCAAGATTTAAAGTTCTTTTATTGTAACCCAAATTATTATCATTTTTTAAATGAACCCAAACATTAAATTTAATCATAGTATTGGTGAGATCAGAAAACGTCATATCAATCACCGTAATGGTCACTACATAAGGAAGGCATTGGCAAATAATGTAAGAATTAATTTTCATGCAAAGTCAGCAGATTTTAATGTTTAAAATAAGTGTGTGATTCAATGAACTTTCTAACATGTTAATGTAACTGGTACACATCCATGCTACAGTCCCAAAATACAGTAAACTTGGCTTAATAAGTGCACATCATATAATGCAATATTGATACTGTAGATATTATAATTTGGCAGTATCAAAAAGGACTATATGCAATATTTAATAAGCTATAATTAAATTAGATCATGTAGCTGTGAAATGAAAATGATATTATGCTTTTATATGGTGTTGGCAGGAAAAATAATTGTAACAAATTACTATAGCTACCTAATTCAAATGGCATCACTCTTCATTGCTTTTTTTCCATCAATTAATTACTGTAAAGAGCAAAGACTCAGTTTTGATCATCTAGACAACAGAGATTGGCTTCATGGCTCTTTATTTTAACACAGAGTAAAGTATCACTCTGAACACACATATCTTTGTTGAAACAACCCATTGCACTCATGGTGTCACAGCTCCCAAAAAGAGCAAGTTAAACCAGATATTGCATGTTGTGGGGATGTACCTGCAAACATAAAAAATACACAGTGTCTTATGTTTTGGACAAACCAAATTTATTCAGGACTGGATATTTTAATGTAATGATGCAAACTCTTTTCTTCTTTTTTTTTTAAATGTCACTGATTACAATTTTTTTCTCTCTGTATATATGTATTTTTGGAAGTCAGTGACAACCTGTTTTCTTGTTCAGTTTGGTGTATGGAAGTATTAAAATTAACACCAGCATCCTGTTAAATCTTGGCTATGCTCCAGTAGCAGTGTCTGGCAGATGACAAGTCATAAAAGCACTCAAAAATAATCCAACTGGTTTGTGTATATAAGTAGAAGTATTGTTGGAGAATTCCATCCAGTGTCTGCTGTGCTCAAGGAGAGAAGTTGTTTTCCTGCCAAGTTTTGTTCTGGACAAACTTAATCTTTACTTAAAATCTACTCAGGGTTCCTTGTGGCAGGAATGTGTTGGTAGGACTGTGGCGGCAGCACAGTGAGTGCCTGTCTTGAATAATGAGCTCTATCTAATAAACAGACTGTTGGAGACTGTGTTGACATAAAGCACAGTAGGAGCCCTGCCATGGCCATGGGCAGGCCAGCTCACCCTGTGGCATTACAGCAAGAGCTCATTTTCAGCTTTTCAGCGATGGGAACCAGTTGCTGTCATCCATGACACAGTGTTACTGCTGTTGGTTTGAAAACATGGTGTGGGAATGTTATGAATGTGTGTGTGTGTGTGTGTGTGTGTGTGTGTGTGTGTGTGTGTGTGTGTGCTCTGAAG
>VUQS01011159.1:4097-18650 GCA_015108495.1 Heterochromis multidens
TTTGTTTTATTATTTTTTTTATTTTTATTTTTTTTTATTTTTTGTTTTTTTTTTAAAAAAAAAAAAAGAAATTACATATTCATAATTAAAATAATCATTACAGGAAGCCCTGAACTAATGATTTACACCACTCCAGGAATACTTTCTTTTAGCTGGCAGATGTCATAAGAAGCTTAACCAGTCGGGTAAACATGCTTACCAGCTTGCCATTTATAATCTCAAACAGAGTACATGCTGGTACTTGTATCACTGCCAAATGCAGAAGGTGGTGACAGTTAGTCAGTTGTAGTAGTCTAAAAAGTAGGGAAGTTGAGAGACATTTATTTATAAGACATAAAGCAAACCAAATGTTGCTTTTGAATCCCCCCGAAGTCCCGGCGCTCCATCTAAATGAATGCTTGTCTGAGGTTCACTCTAGATTTACTTTTGGCTTCAGTTGGTCTCTCCTTCTTCACCTTTTCCTTATTCTTTTGTCATACACCGTTTCTATAGTTATTTTGGTTGTTTCACCCTTTGTCCTTTCAGCTAACTGGGGAAAGGTCATGATAGCTACCAGATAAAACAAAATCTGTTATCTCCCTGTTTTGGTAGTGCAATATTTCTTTTATTTATCTTATTTACATGGCAGACAGAATTGAATATTAGAAACAATGCTTATGCAGATGGTTACTTCATGAATGATAAGTTAAGCGAAAAAGACATCCATTTCCACTTTAAGTAAACCTATGAGGCCAACCTTGCCAGTGTAATAAATAGTCCACTGTAAAAGCATTTTGTTTAAAGTATTAAGCAAATCTCTCACATGTTGTCTTTAGCTTTGAGATTGACAGATAGCTTAGCAGATCCTGAAAGTGTGATACTCTCTCTTCGTGTGATAACTGTGTCACTACCTCCTTTCCCATCAGGTCTCCATGTGTCTCCTCAGTCATGTGTTTGGCTCCAGACTCAAGGATCCTCTCCTGGTTAATAGTGTTTTCTCTAAGCCTGTTGTCACAGCCGGTCCATGAAGATGCCAGAGCGTCACACATTCCCTGTCACACTGGGTTAAGTTCTCTAAGGCTACACATTCCTTGGATTTACGTGTAAGGAAACAGATTTTAATCAGTAAGTGCAGTGCACGTACAGATATGTGTTTGCAGCTTTGCTTCCATTCACACAGTGTGTGAAGATTGGCATTAAGCACTGAAAACAGTGGAAGTAAGTACATGAAAAACACAACCTAACCCTTTAAACTGAAGTGGCTCGATGACTTAAATTAGAATTTTATCAGTTAAAGCTGGTTTCTTATCAAGACTACTGAAATAATGTTTGTGCACGAAAATTGACTATAGTACCAAGTTGTAATTATTAAAAGACCAAATGTTAATGTCCTGTATAATAGCAAAAAATCTGCATTCAACATACAGTGGTAGTGCAGTTATACATAGATACATATCACCTAAAAGGTTCCAGTGCAAAATGTAGATCCTCATTAGAAAACATGTTAAAAATACCCCCTGAATTATACTAAAACTTTAGGCAAAATATAGTTTTTCAATAATCTTGACAAGCAGCTAAAACTTTAGCAAGCTGTCATCTTAGACCGCCTGTTATAAAGAAATAATGGTAATGTACAGTATGCCCTTTTATTTAACATTTTATGTTGACTTAGTGGCAGCAAAATCAGTCACTAAGATTTAAAAGTACAAAATACAAGCATTTTATAGGACAGAGTAAACTGCCAGTTTTAATTCTGAATGGATACTCCTGGCCTGCTTTTACATTCTAGTGCTTTCAGCACCACACTAAGCCAAAGCCCTTTATTCAGCATTTTCGAGCCTCTGTGTCAACTCCCACAATGCACCACTGTGTTGCCCACTTCCCAGTACGTGACAATAGTGTCTCCTGACTCCAGCCTGCCCTGATCCCTCGTTTCTTTCACCCTCTCTTATCCCTCTATCCTCTTTACATTTACTCACCGGATTTACAGGACACCTGCCTGCCTTTCAATCTGCTGTTGGTGCACCACTTTTGCTACTGTTCATTGGTTAACCTAAAAAATAAGGGTGAAGTGATTTACATTCATCAGCATCCCTACTGTACATCTCTGCCATAACCAAGAAAACAGTCCTCCTTGCCCAATCAGCCTTGTTCTCTAGAGTGGTCTGGATGTGATTTATCCAGTTAATATTGCAAAAAGAGCACAAGTCTGTGCAGGAAAAGCTATGGCTCACAGTTCATCATGACTAAAAAAATAAATAAAAAGGCAACTTACCATTGAATTGTGATGTTCTCCCATTAGTGCCTTTCCCTCTATTCCAAAACAGTGTTTCACCAAAACATCAAAAAACAGCAGGGAAAATTGTACTGCACTTTTATGACAAGCCATCTGCACAAATGCAGAACTGCAAGTGTCGGACTCAAATATATAGCTCACCATAAATGTTTCTCCACCTTTTGCTTTAGATTGCTGTTGTTAAATACTCAAGGGGAAGATTTTAATAAGCAAGGCATAGTGTCACACCGCCTCTTCTTTTCTCCACAGCAGTTTTTGTTGTTGTTTTTTTTACCTTTGCACTCAATATCAGAGAGCAAAGTTGCTCCCAATCTGCTGTAACCTGGAAAGTCTCCTTTCCTAAATGACCTCATCTTCTGCCCACATCAAGCTCAATTCAGTCCCACACACACATTTTATGTGTGTGTGTGTGTGTGTGTGTGTGTGTGTGTGTGTGTGTGTGTGTGTGTGCATACGTGCACACCTTCAATTGGATTTTACTAAGTTAAGAAAATCTTTAAAACCAGAATCTTGAACCACACCTAACTGCCTTTAATAACCCTGTTTTTTGTGCTTAGTGCTCAAGTGCTTTGGAAAAGCCCTTCTTCCTCACAAACACTAATCTCCAAACTGCCAAAGAATAGAGTCTTTCCTTCAGTCCCACCCATCATACTTCATCTAATCCCCACCAGGTGTTGGTGAAGCCCCACACACTGCAGACTACTCTCTATTGCCTGTGAGAAGAAACACTGTATCTTGATTTGTAGTAGCTACAGCGGCTTGGTGGTGCTCTCACTTGGTGTATCACTGTTTCCTGTTGCATTGCACAGTGGAGCTTTTTCACTAGTTTAATTTGTGTACCTCAATTAATTAATTAACAAACTAATTAACTTTTACATGGCGACTTATTCTCATAGTGTTACCTACAAGTGCTTTATCAGAAGCACAGTTTTTGCTGAATCACCTTCCAATTATGCTCATAGTATTCACTCATTGTGTCTTTAGGGATTCGCTAGCTTAACGTAGCTATTAGCTTAGCTCCTACTGCTAGTGGGTTTGGTTCCTCCAAACCACTGTGTCTATTAGACCCTGTTCCTACTACATTCCTCAAAGAAGTCCTACCATTAATTAATGTTCAGTCTTAAATATGAATCTATCTTCATTAACTTCTTTTATGGTGGCAGTAATTAAACCATTACTTAAAAAGCCTTTACTTGACCCAGCTGTCTTAGCTAATTATAGACCTGATTATAGAACTGATCATCTGCAGAGGAATGGTTTATCTGAAGAGTTTCAGTCAAGTTTCAGAATTCATCACAGTACAGAAACAGCATTAGTGAAGATTACTAATGACCTTTTTATGACCTCTGATGGGTATAATTTCTACGCTTGTCCTGTTAGACCTCAGTGCAGCATTCGATACCACTGACCACAATATTTTACTACAGAGATACATACCATACCATATTAAAGGAATTGCGCTACAGTGATGCAGACGTCATATCAATCTAATAGTCTTCAATTTGTTAATGTAAATGGGGAGCATAACATACATTTTCATTGCTATGCAGATGATACACAGCTTTATCTGTCCATGAAGCCAGATGATACACACCAATTAGTTAATCTACAAGCATGTCTTAAAGACATAAAGGCCTGGATGACCTCTAACTTCTTGTTTCTAAATTCAAACAAAACTGAGGTTATTGTATTCTGTCCTAAAAAAAAAAACAAACTTACAAATACAGTGTCTAACCAGATACTCACTCTGGATGGCATTACCTTGGCCTCCAGTAACACTGTGAGGAATCTTGGAGTAATTTTTGACCAGGATATGTCCTTCATCGTGCATATTAAACAAATATTTAGGACTGCTTTCTTGCATGTGTGCACTATCTCTAAAATTTGAAACATCTCCCACTGTCTCTTCCCTAGACTCTTAAGAAAGAGGTGACAGACAAGAGAAAGTGAGGAGCAACCAAGGACATATAACTAGATGGAATGTGCTGTCGAAAATGGTTCCTGTCTGCTTCCTATACAGATTAATGACTCAAGATGTAAATGTCAGGTGCCTTAAATATGCAGGAAAAGACCTCCTTGGTTCTTGTTTAGCCAACAACAGAGGACTCTAAACCTTGGGTTCTGCTTTGTTCAGTTTTTATCTGATGATTTGCCATCCTTTGTGGACACAAATGGTTTTCCATAGAATTCTTGTATACAGACATGTATTGGAGAAACACTGATCTTCCCATGGGATAATAAGTGTCTTCTTCTGCTTTACCCCTTTGGGGCCTTGATTTCACGCATCATTAATCCTGACCTGTGTAACCCAATAGGAACCCTTTGTTCTTTACTTCAAAGAGTTGGACCAAAGATCAATCAGCAATTAATAGCACAAAGCAGATTCCCCACATTTGGAAAGCCATCAATATAGTGACTAAAAGAGGGGAATCCCTCTTTGATAAACTGATTGATTTGATTAAGTCTCTTCTTCTCCCTTCCATCAACAGCTGTGTTCCTCCTTACCTTTCACTGGCCGGCCACATGAAGATTTTTTTTTCTTATTTTTTAGTTTTGTGAACTATGTGGTGGTTCAACTTTGTTCTGGTTTCTTGGACCTTTACTTTATCTCCATTGAAGAGCTTTCATTTTCCCCCATTCATTGTTGTCATGCAAAACAATTTCAAACCCCACTGCTGCTGTCAAAACAGAAACAAAAAATATAAATTAAAGATTGTTATTATATACCCAGGTAAAATGTCAATGTGGATTAGTTTGTGAAAGCTTGAGCATAGAACCTGTTTGCAGTGTTAGATCTAAAGTTATGAATCATTTGTCATGCTCTATCAGAAGTACTCGGCTAAGTCTCTGTGGACTGTCCCTCTTTGCTAAACACACTGTAACTCTGTGACCTCGCAGACGGTCTTCCTGAGCAGTAGGGGGGAAATAGAAAAGAGGCCTGTGTTGTGGCTAAGTCAAGATCAGGCACCAGGAAAGCAGGAAGTGATTTTTTTTTTCACATAGACACCAAAGATTCAGCACTTTTGAAGCAAGCTGTAGAACTGTTTGCTCACATGAAAGACATAAACAGGCAAAATCATAAAGACAAGCATGTAACAATAATTGCACAACAGTTCTGAGTACCATCCAAACTTTATCTTGAAAGTTACATCACTTTGTCTGTGGTGTAGAAATATGAATGCAAATGGTAAATGGACTGGTACTTATATAGCACCTTTCTATTCAATTTTGAGCACTCAAAGCACTTTCTACTACAAGTCTCATTCACCCAGTCACACACACATTCATACAGTGCTTTTATCTGTACCTAAGCACTTTTAGCTAACATTCACACACACACACACACACACACACACACACACACACACTTGGGGGCAACTCAGGGTTCAGCATCTTGCCCAAGAATACTTCGACACATGGACAAGAGGAGCTGGAGATCAATCCACCAACCTTCCGAATGGTACACAACCTGCTCCGATTAACTGCTAAAAAAGCAAACTATCAGATTTATGGTCCCATATTGGTGTAGTTCTTTGGCTACACAGAGAGAGGGATTATGGGAATTCAAACTACACAGAAGCTATGGAGAGGCACTTGCTCATAGTCCTCATCTCAATGGTGATGAAGCTATGCATAATTAGAATGCTAATTGGTTGAAAAGTCAAGTAATAAGTGGGGGGAAAAAATCCATCAAAAAAGCACACATTAAAAACACAAACAATGGCTGCTTTTAACACTGTGTTTCACCACAAAGAAATTCTTTGTATACTGAAACTTCTGTATTCTCTGTACCAACAACAGCAGCACAAACAAAAAAAAGATTAGCCCACATTACTGCTCGTCCCGTATGTTTTTGACATTGGCCCATTGTAATACTTCACAGCTATAACAGTGGGTGACCAGAGGGGTGTACTATGAAGCAAGACTGATGGATTAGCGAGCTACGTTATGCTTAAAGTCAAGGATTTTTGTCATGAATGTGGTTCACTTTTAACCTGGCTAAATCACTGTGGTAACTAAATGCTGAACCTGGTCCAGAGCAGGTTATGTTCAGAGTTTATGCTTGTATTTATAGTATGCTTTAAGCACAGTAAAGATTGTCTGCTTTTTTTATATGCAACTTGTTAAACTGCACCTTACTGACAGCACTGAATGAAGCCCAACTGTAAACATAAAACAGCACAAACTGAATGAATCCCATTGTCACTAGAATTTACATGCATTCAGCTGGTGATGCAGAAATAAATAAATATGTAAATAAGTGTTTTAATGTTTGACACTGATGGAATTGTAGCTACAAGAACACAGATTAGAAAATTGATTAGTTGCATTTGTTGGCTATTTATCACTAAAAATACCTATTCACTTCATTTCACTTTGATTGGGTGACAAACTAAAGTGATTTTCATGTCTCCTTTGTCATGCTGTGGGAGTGTCAGACCTGAAAACATTGAGTAACATTGAGTAACTTTTGAAATTTATCAAAAGTCCATGTTAGAAATAAACAGCAGCATGAAAGTTAGTAGAAGCAAACCAGAATACATGTGTGTAATAGTGAAGCTGCAAAGAGGAGAGGTAGTGAAGGTACATTACTTTAAATACCTGGGGTCAACCAACCATCCAAGAAGATGAAGAGTGCAGGCAGGGTGGAGTGGGTGGAGATGAGTGTCAACAGTGATTTGTGACAGAAGGATGGCAGCAAGAGTGAAAGGGAAGGTTTGCAAGATGATAGTGATTTATTGATCAGAATATGATCTTCCAGTGGAAAGACCTGACCTTCTACTTTGGAACCTACTGAAAATGTGCATTTCACAAATATGACTGCATAGATACAAACACACTCAAAATACACAAAAATCAGGTCAATTAACCATACAACAGCTATTGATGAATAGTTGAGTTTACTGTGTGAATTTTATAGATCTGCACTGTATCAAAATAAATGGTATGATAAAGGCTGAAGCAGGTCATACACTTAACTGAATGCCAGTGATGGCTGCAGGAATAACCTCAGAAGAAGTAGTCACTAATTTTTGAAATCAGTTGGTCTTCACCAACTGCACAGAGGTTATGAAGTGTTTGTGTCTCACATGATATAATTAGGTTAGACTCTGGCCCCAAAAACATGAAGCATGGTTGGCAGGGTAGGGCTCACACATCAGCATGTGTGATGTGCGAGCCCTATGCTAACCCTAAAACATTGTATTTTTCAAACTTGAGACCAGGACCTGGTTATAAATTATAAGTACTTGTTACCTTGAAATGGAAAAAAAGGGGGGAAAAAATTACTTAGCAGCGGCCACTAATTACAGCTGATTAAGTACTTACTGTGAAATTGCTGTTGTAATTTCAAAGGGTATATGTGGCATGGAAGTTCATAAAGTAGGTCATGACATCAAGATCAGGCTTATTACAGTAAGGCACGTATGCACTTATAATAAATGAGCAGAAATTGGACCATTTCTGAGTATTTCCCTTAGTTATAAACTTAACTGCATTAGCAGAGGTCAAAAATCACAGCGAGGAAGAGAATGTCCAACTTAATGTTTTTTGTAATATGTTTTCTTTTTCTATTGTTAGCGTCAAGCAAACAAGGTAACAGGAGAGGTTGCTGTACAGGCTTTTTGCTTTAGATCAATGAAGAAGCACAACAAACCTGAGTGTAGGGCAGCACTGGTAATTTGTCTGAGTTCTAGTTGAACTGTTCTAAAATCTGTTGCATGTACAAAACATCACCATGTTCTATTTAGACTCTGTCTTAATGCCTTTGTTGTTTTTGTATGTGTTTTGTGGTGCGTTCAAATGGGGTCAACTTTACTGTGCTCACGAGTCCATATGAACAGCCTGCTTTTGTCATATTCACAACTTCGGATGTCAAACCTTTCTGAAAGCTCAGAGTTCATCACCTAGTGTACACGACTTCCCATGTTGTAATCACAAATTCCATTTGAACACAGCATTTTTAATTGTTTTAAGGAGAGCACTCCATGTCATGTCAACACCTTGTCAGCCAAATCTAACAAAATGTAATGACTGAAAATGACGAATCCACAGATAGTCCTCTGAGAATCTAGTCCCTGTTATTATGGTGACGTGCAGGTGCTCCTGTGTGGCTGGCACTGTCATATACGATCACACAGTTGCTTTGCTGTTCCAGACAACCCACTTCTCCCAGCTCAGTGTGCCAGTGATTCCCCTTGTTTACATCTATACTGAATCAGAGAAACAATGGCACAAACCTCAGACAGCTGTAAGTTTTAAAACAGTGCACATGCATGACATGTTTCATACAGGATAGCTCAATTAGATGCTTGTCATACAGTAATATTTAACAACTATTGCCCAATTTATGCTTCAGCGGGAAATCTATGTCGTAATTTACGACGTAACCGGAAACCCCTCTTAACCTTACGCCGTAACCTTCCACGTAACCTGACATGCACTTCCCGAGAAATGTAAAGGTTGACGCAGCCCGCAATGACTCTGACTGGCGTGGAAGGTTACGACGTAAGTTACGATGTAGACTTCCCTCTGAAGCATAAATTGGGCATAACTCTGAGCTATGTTTAATCTAGATAATTCCTTTTAAGTATGACTATATTGTGTTTTCACAGTCATTTAACATGTTTTTCCTCCATTTAAATTGAAATTGCACCTAACCTTTACCACAGATCTCATGGTGAAGACTGTCACCAACACCAAGTCTGTTGTTCTCAACTTCATAGGTATAAAACTAGGTCCTTGGGAAGATGGTGGTAGTTAAGCCTGTACAGAGTTGGGTGTGAGCGCAGAACAGCCTTACATACTGTAGTGTTAAAGGAGTACTCTCTTCAAAGCAATGATCGTCCCTCTTACTGACCTGTCAGTGCTTCGGGTGGCAGAGGCATACAGTGACTTAGATCCACTAGATATGCCACTAGTGACAACCATGGGAATGAGCAAGGAGAAACCACTTGTGGAATCTGAATTTGGACTAGTGCAGATGGGTACTGTCTTATCAGCAGCCCAAACTCTTAACACCATGCACAGAGTTACATCAGAATGCTCCACATTCTCCATGTCTTCCACTTGATACCTATCATCTGTCACCAACAGTGTGTGTAGGTATACACTGAAGAGGAACATTTATATTTTCAAAGCTTATAGTTATCCATGGATGCTTCAATTCAATTCAATTTTATTTATGTAGCACCAAATCACAACAACAGTCGCCTCAAAGCGCTTTATATTGTAAGGTAAACCCTAACAATTAGACGATCCCCTATGAGCAAGCACTTGGCGACAGTGGGAAAGAAAAACTCCCTTTTAACAGAAAGAAACCTCTGGCAAAACCAGGCTCAGGGAGGGGCAGCCAGGTGTCGTGACTGGTTGGGGGTGAGGGGAGGAAGACAGGACAAAAGACACACTGTGGAAGAGAGCCAGAGATTAATAATAACAACTAATGATTAAATGCAGAATGGTGTATAAACACATAGAGACTGAAAAGAGGTGAGTGAAGAAGAAACACTCAGTGCATCATGGGAAGTCCCCAGCGGGCGAGGCATATTGCAGCGTAACTAAGGGAGGATTCACGGTCACCTGAATAACCCTGAATCCTCCCAGTGTAATAATGTGAATTATTCACCTTGTGGACTAGTAATTCACCCTGAAGCCCCATTGGCTAGGTGCCCCCACATATGACCCTGCTTATGATTGCAGTGAAACCCGGTCATTTGATTTGGCTGAAATGTATGTAAAAAGTTATGTCAACTGCAAGTATTTGCAGATGTCAAATGGGATTTTTAAATGAAGGAAAAGCCATGCTTACTACTGGCAGGTACAAGGCCAGATTCTTATTACTGGTCTTAAGTGGTGTGACTTCTTTGTTTGGGCAGAGGAGGATTTCTTTGTGCAGCAAATAGATCCAGACATGGAAGTTCAAGAAATAATCAAACAAAAGTGTGATCACATCTACTTTAACATTTACCTGCAAACTCCCTCTAAATAAGAAGTGCACAGCATAATGTGTGAGCCTATCCTTCTATAAGGGCTCCATGAAGCATTAAAAGACCATACTGGCAAGTTTGCTCTGGTAAAGTAAAATCACTTTAAAAGTAATAGACCAGTTATTCTTTGTGATGGATTATTTATCCTGAGTGCGATTATATTCTTTATAAGTTGATTTTAATAGTGTTCATGAAATTAAACCATTAGCAGTGCAAGGTACAAAAATATTCAGAAATTTACATTTCCTTAAGTATATTTTTTCAGTAAAGTACCAGGTTTGGAGGTTATATGTATATATAAGGGGCTCCAATCTGCATTGTTATCAGTACTGCCCTTTAATTCATTTTGGCTGTAGCTTTGTTATCATATGTTTCTATAAACATGACAGAATCTACTAAGAAATGTTTGTTAACTTTAAAATGTATTAATAAATGTTATATAACATGCCATCAGTTTATAACAATAAAAACTAATGGTTTATGGGCTGTTCATCTATAAATATTGTGTAAATCTGAATTCAGAATAAGGAAAGGAAAAATACTTATCATTTATAGAAACATATGACTCAGATGTGCCATTTTCTGTGTCTGGGGGACATTGTGTGCTGACATCTGACTTTTTTTGCTGAGAAAAAGTGGAAAGTACACCTTGCACTTCACACAATCAGAGATGAGAAATCCTTTGCCAGCCATTATTGCTATGTCTTCTGTAAGAAGGAGTCCTAAAGAGTTCTTTGTCACTTATTGACCCCGCATAGAGTAAAGAAACAAAGGTCACTGCACCATAGGGGACCATCCCAATCAGACCTTTCAGTGTGCAGTGAGACTTGTATTTAGAGAACATCTCACTTTGGAGGGGAGGAGAGGATGGAGTTTTCATCTGAACTCAGTGCAATCTTGTATCACCAG
The DNA here is from genome assembly GCA_015108495.1 of Heterochromis multidens. Taxonomy (NCBI): domain Eukaryota; kingdom Metazoa; phylum Chordata; class Actinopteri; order Cichliformes; family Cichlidae; genus Heterochromis; species Heterochromis multidens. The sequence continues at coordinate 15,267 of VUQS01011159.1, forward strand.
AGTACTAGAAAAATCTTTAAAGTCATCAGGGAGGTGAGCTTGAACATCCTTAGCATCAATTCAGGTACACACAAAACCCAAGAGAATGTACAAGTAGTTGGTCCATGAAGAGACAATGAGGCTTGTCTCCGGACAAGCAGATCTCCGGACCATAAACTCTCTCTCTATTTTTAAATCTTGTCTCAAAACCCAACTGTTCAGACTTGCATATCCTTCTTTATAACATGGTCTTTGTTACTGTGATCAGTTTTTTTTAATATACAGTTTTGTGGTTTTATTCATTTATTTTATTCTTTCAGTTGTGTATGTTTTTAAATTGCTGTACTAATGTAGTGTGACCTTGAGGCGCCTATAAATAAAATGTATTATTATTATTATTTGGAATAGGAAAAACTCGTCATTGGGTTGCAATGACTGCAATGACTGGTGAGGAAAAAAGCAAAAAATTGTGACACAAGATATTCACAAAATTTGTTTGTTTCTTCTCAAAAACATTAATGCACAAATAGTAAATATGTAGTAGGAAAAGCTATGAATAGATAGGACAATAGATACTGCTTCATTCCTTCTCTCAGCAGCTTTGGCCATTGACGCACAAATTATTCTGTAGAAAGACCGCTCAATCAGCACAACATTATGAAGTGATGGTAACTTGCAAATCTATTGTAACATAACAGAGTAATATTACAGGTTATTTACAATATCGTTCACAATTGAGTTAAACTGGTAGTTTGTATAGCATCTCTAGCCAGTTTGCACTGTATTGGCTTACCTTGTGTAGAATTGAATGTCATCATTAGATCCGGCAAATCTTTGTAATCCAAAAGTAGATTGAATTTTGAGTTCCTGGATCTCTTTCCTTAACACTACTATTTCTCCTTTTAAAACGCCATTATATTTTCCTAAAAAGTTGAATCTGTTCATCTGGACGTAGCGATTTTTTAGTGGGAGAAACGTTTCGTCACCTTCTGGTAACTTCTTCAGTCTCAGCTGACTGCAGAATTCCCCAACCTTATAAACAGTACATTACATAATGACCGAAACCAGCACCACTGACGATGGCCGATGGCCCATTGTTAGTCAGTGGTGCTGGTTTTGGGAATTAAGCACATTTTACTTAACTGAAATACTTTTACTGAAACTGAAATAAAGAAAAAGAAAAAGCTTTCCTTGTTAATGTACTAAAGGAGTTAACTTTTTCACATCCCATCAAGTTACCATCAAAGAACAGAGGTTTATACACAATGCCCAAGCGCAAACCAGCAAAAAAGAGCTGCTGGTGTCTCAGCTTGCCCAGCTCAAGTCACTGTTAATGGGAGACGGACACGCCCGTAAAATGGAGACAGCTACAGTTTCCTATGAGCACGAAACAAGCGGAGCTTTTAGCAACAATAGCTGACTGTGGCCACAAGATGGCAGTAATATAAAGGGTGGATGCAAACAGGTGAGCAGCTTTATGACATCACTGTCTGAGATGAAAGTAGAGGGAGCTTTTACTTTGGTAAGTTTTGTTGTCTAGTTTTTAGATTTGACGCTTGGCCTGACGGAACGCCACTGGTGTACATATAGGTATATTTATGACAGAAAGTTTAGTATGCACACACACATACAAACACAAAACACAGCTTACCAAGGTGGTGACAATAAAGTCAGTACAGCACAGTAAAAAGGTTACTCAAAAGTAAAAAAATGCTAGCTAACATTGATAATGATCTCACGAGGCATGCACAATTGGTCATGTTATCATCACTCGTGTCATTTTTTCTTATTCTACTTAATATCCAAAATTGGCTAGTTTAACAATAACAGACACAAAAAAAAGATGTTCCACTGCCTGATTTGATTTAATACATCTGAGAATGAAAATGTAATGGTTTTGGTTTCAAAGATGTGTTTTTGAAACAGGAAGTATAATGTTGCCATGGATACAGTAAGACAGACTACTCAAGCCCAGTTTTGTAGCCTTTTTTCACATTTTGAAATGTTTAATTTCCTGATGTAACTAGTAAGTTTCCTGTGCTGTGTATCATTGGACATACTGATAACTATAACTAGATTACGTTAATAATGAAGAAATCTTAAAAATGAGCAGATTCTCGGGCAAGTTCTGTTGTGTAACCATTGCTGCCTCGGTACACGTTGACAGTCAGAGGTTTTTAAGTATCAAAATAATCCACTGATAGTTATCAGAACATCCAGTGGTACAAAGCAAAAAGAAAATGTTGATAATTCATTTGGTGATCTTTGTTTTCTAAAATAAGCAAAATCATACTTTATATTGACCCAGAGTTACTAATATTTTGAAGAAAATCCATATTTACGTATTTCTTCAAAATTTGCTAGGAAAAAACCAAACATGTTATTAATTTTATGTGGAAAGAATCAAAAGTTGCATCAAGTGCCCACTTTTATGTGATTGCCAGAGTCTGAAGCAGAAAGCATGGTTTAACAAGAAAGCTCTTAATACCCATTATCTCTCATTGTGGTTTTAGTTTTTGTCAAACCAGCTAAAAAAATCCATGGCATCACTATTTGTCAGTGAAACAAAGTTGAAAAACACTAACAATTCAGTCCTTATGACCTTAACCCAGAAATCTAAAGAACAGATACATCAGTCGAAAGAGGCAAGTGCTGTGTGAGCTCTTCACATCACATCCCATTAATGCTCAGTCTTTGCCTTGTTCTCTCTGCTGTTGGCATACTCCCATAGCCCATACAGTCATTGCAGGCTGTGGTACAGTAACCCCCACCCTTCCTGTCCCAGCAGCTTGCTGTATCATGCTGAGCAGGAAAAGGGCCAGCCAGCACACAGCCGGCTGTGGGATGGTGATGTTTGATCTTCAGGGAGGCACTGTCGGCACTGAGCCTTCCTCAGCTGAAGTGCTTTGTGCTTAAGTGGCATTAACGGCAGGGAGATCCTTTAAGACGGCACAGCCATGCACGAGATCTGTGGGCAGCTGGCCCTATGCAGGGATGATGGGATTGAGGGAGCCAGGGAGTGCTGGCTGTATTGTATTGTAGCTTTATTTTGAACATGTTAAAATAGTACACCAACAACAAAGAAAAAAGAAACACAAACAAACAAAACAAAAGGAAAACAAAACAATAATAATCATAATAAATAAATAACATGTTCAAAAAGGAGTAGGAAGAAGCATAAGCTTATTTAATCCCACCCCCTTTCCACTATTTGGTAACTAATAATCAACACTTTTTTCTTCCTGTTTATATCCTATCCATCATAAATTCTTCCTTACAATTTGTTACATGTATTTAGTTTTATAACCCCAGTAACACATCAAAAGATATACACATTTACAGATATATATACATATATAAACATATTTGTGCACACACATACACGTATATACACACACCCAGTGT
>VUQS01011166.1:3226-13966 GCA_015108495.1 Heterochromis multidens
TGGGGAGGAGGGGGGGGGGTGTGGGGGGGGGGGGGGGGGGGGGGTTCACCACACAACTGGTGATAGTTGCCATGAGAACCGACAGGGGCAGATGGTGCCCAAATGGTGCCTGGATGAGATTCACATGCATGCAATCATAGATGCATATATGATCGCCTGGAGTTCAATGTAAGGATCATTTAAGCATAAAATACTTTGGCCAGTGATGACTTTAAACCAGAAGCATCAAACATAAGAGAACATGTGAGAACATGAGTTTAAACTCCAAAGAAAACAATCTGGCTTACTTCCATTAGCTTCTCTTTGGCACCAACAGTTACAGGCATAATGCATGCACATTCCCAGGCATTATGCAGATGCAGCTAAATGCAACTTTGCAGAGATGGATGCTTTCATGTTTATGTTTTCAGGGTGTAGAGTTAATTCCTTAAGTATCTTAATCCAAGAAGCAAGAAAAAGAATTTGTATACACAACACATGTGCACAATGTTACAGACACAATGCTCACTGATTTGTTTTCTTCTTTTTTTTTTGTACAGAAAACATTGTTGTAACTTTTGGCACATTTCATATCACTAATTTAATAATATTTTAGGTTTTTTCTTATTGTTCAGAAATACATTAACAGTCATGGGCCACACAGTTGCTGTGTAGTGACTGCTTGCCACTGAGAGGCTAAGTGGGGCCTTTATTGTGATGTGTTGATAAGAATTCTTACTGAGTCTAAGTGTGTTTAATGTGTACTATTTATTAAAATGAAAGCAATAATTACTCTGGAACAATGAAAGCAGAAGTGAAGGTCAACAAAAAACATACTGGAGCACTACTTAGCCTCTTTATTCCTACAAAGGTAAGTACACCCTTTGTGGCAATTGCCAGAAGTGATGGCATTTTGGTAATGTGGAGCTCTACAAAAAATACACATTTTGGCCCCTATGATGTTCCTTCATTACCATGTACACAGCTGCTGTACTATATTGCATGATGACCCCATGATCTTTCTATTGTACAGTGGTGTTTGAAAGTTTATGAACCAAAACTGACCAGTGTGCCACTTTTAATTAAAGCAAAGTTCCCTTGCTATTTAAAGAAATTATTTTGCTTTACTTAAATAAGTAAAGCATATATTTTTAACCTGTTTCTGAATGTTTACTTAATAAGAAGGAAAATGTGGGCTGGGGACTAAGAGGCAGAGGCTGGGAAAAAAATGAAAGTAGTAAAAAATACACTAACGTATTGTTGCCTTTATATTTCTCATGAGATTGGTTGACTCTTAAAAATATATATATATCATATATATATCACCAACCTTCTACGTTCCTTACTGTATCTCTCTCCTTTGTTGTCTTAAGCTGTATAATTGCAAGACATCATCATTAGCCTTTATTTATCCATAGAAGCGTTGTAAGGAATATTTTTTTGGCCTTCTAACTGTGAAAGTCTCATATGGCTGTATCTCAAATTCCTCTTCCCCTCAGTGCAATCTCTCTCAGTCACTTTGAATCTGTGTATTTTTATCTTTGCACAGTGGAAGTCTCAGGCTTAATTAGAAATGACTCCTAGTAAAATATGTATTTCAGTAACTCCAAAGCTCTGCCTGTAAGCCCATTGCATAATTCTCTGTCTTTGCTTTTGATGTGTGAGAGAGTCCAGAGCCACAGCTGAGCCTCAGGGCTTTGGCTCCACAAGTGTGGCAATTGATTTGGCCCAATATACAAGGTCAGACTGTGGAATAACACACACACACACACTCACAGAGAGAAAAACGGCAAGAATGCGCAAAAAACACAGGAAAAAGGAAGGGACACACAAAAGTTGTTTTTATGTGTTTTTTTTTTGGTTGTATCCAGACTGAAAAGAAAATAACACAGTATAAAACATTAGAATAACAAGAAAACAGTCAGTTTTTATTTTATTCTTGTAACTGGATTTTTTTTATGACTGCTTTGCTCCACCACAATTAATTGAATAAAATTTAATACAATTAATTAACTGCTAAGTTTACCCAAGTTATTGTCTTTCTTCTCTATTTATACATAGTGGTAACTAGTATCTAGTTATAATAAAAACAGTTTTTTTTTATCTTCTGTAGCTCCAAGTTTGACCTTTTACCTCCATGGAGGAATGCAAAATAGAATTTGTCTGCACATTAAAGCATGGTGGCAATATAGTAAGTGACTGTGACTTATGTTAGGATGATTTCTGCCATTCTTTTAAATTTTCTTTTTTTTTTAATGTTATTTATTTATTTATTATAATTATTTAGTTTTTTAAATATTTTTTATTTTATTTTATTTTATTTTATTTTTATTTTTTTATTTTTTTTTGCATGAACAGTGTATAGGATGGAGGCAGAGAAAAAAGGTATGAGAATGAGGGGAAGGAAAAGAGAGCTGCCCAAGGGTTGCCCCAGGATAATTTCTTTATTACAACATCTGGATTTTTTTCATTTTGTCTTGCTTGCTTAGAGCAATGGCTCATTTGGGAAAAAAAAGAAAAGAAAAAGTTCCTCTTTAGAAATGATTGTCATTGAAACTGATGAGATGATGAGAAGAAACTAATTCAAATTCAATTAAAGTTCCTATTTTGTTTGTTTAAATGTAACATATTCAGATTATATTCTCTGTTGACTGAAGTAACTTTCTGCATTTCAACTAAATTTTGCTGTGGCACATGTGTGTGTTTGTGTGTGTTTATGAGAAATACTGAAAAAAGAGTTTGAATTTTCAAGTTTTCATCGGCGCAAACCTGGTCCAGGTGTGAATTATATCTTTTGCAAGTGTTTCTATGTTTACTTTTAATCCGAAATACATACATACAGTGTACTGTATTTAACTAGTGTTGCATGTATACACATTCCCTCTATCACACTTGTGAGCAGTCTCTTTGTTGCTTGCGCGCACACACACACACACACACACACTCTCACTCAGTTGGGTTGCCATCTGTTCTCACCAGTCAAGCTGTCTTGGCAGCCCCTCAGGCCTGGGACGCCATCAATGACTCTTCCTCTCCATCACTGCCTCTCTTACATGTTCACACAGGCACACACAAACCACATAGAGGCCAACAGACCAAAAGGTTGTTCTCACTGAACTAATAACCATCATTAATCCAAACTAATAAACTAACTCCTGGGTCACTATGTCTGGAAAAAGAGAGAGGTGTTTTAAAAGAACAGGTACCTAAACTTCACTTCCGCAGAGCTGGGTTATCTTGTTAATGGTGCTGCAGCCTCATTGTATATGACACACTACATAGTGTGGCTCCACTGCAACAAATCAAAATCAAAGAGGTTTGATTCCCTGGTACACCTCACAAACATGGACCTCAAAGCAGATAATGCTTAAACTGGAAAGGAAATGGTGTTTAGAAGCCCTTCACCTGACGTGGAAAAATAGTCTGATCCTTACTGTAAGGCTAAGACTACTCAGTATTTGTCATTGATGGAGGAAAACAGAAATAACCCCAGGTTTCTTTTCAGCACTGTAGCCAGGCTGACAGAGTCAAAGCTCTGTTGACCCTTGTACTACCTTAGGTCACAGCAGTGATGACTTAATGAGTATTTTTTTTTTTTTTAATGTCACCATTAGAGGAAATATTTAATGACACCCTTCTCATGGATGTATCATTAAGTAGAGCAGCTATAGTAACTTCAGACATTTATTTAGACTGCCTCTCTCCTATTGATCTCTGTGAGGTAACTTTAATAATTACTTTACCTATACCTTCCACATGTCTCTTAGAGCCCATTTCTAGACTGTTCAAAGAAGTCTTATCATTAATTAATGCTTTGATTTTAAATATGATCAATTTGTCTTTATTAACAGGCTATGCAACACAGGCTTTTAAGATGGCTATAAAACCATTCATTTAAAAGCCTTTACTAGTGCCAGCTGTCTTAGGTCATTATAGGCCAAAAATTCTCCAAAAGATGTTGTAAATCAGCTCTGTGATCATTTGCAAAGGAGCGGTTTATTTGAGGAGTTTCAGTAGAGATTCAGAGCTCATCATAGCACAGAAACAGCACTTGAAGGTTAGTAGTGTTATTCTTATGGCCTTTGACAGTGGACTCATCTCTGTGCTTGTACTACTACATGTCAGCATAGCATTCGATGCCACTGATCATAACATTTTACTGCAGAGTTTAAGATACACTGTTGGAATTAAAGGAAATGTGCCGTGCTATTTGAATAACATTTTTCTGATAGATTCCACTTTGTTCATGTAAACGAGGATGCCTCCTGACACACAAGTTTGTCACGGATTTCCACAGAGTTCTGTGCTGATACATGCTTCGTTAGGCATTATTATTAGAAAACACTGCATACATTTCACTTGCTAAGCAGATCATACCAAGTTAAATTTATCTATGAAACCAGATGACACAAATCAATTAGTTAAATTACAGGCATGTCTTGAAGATGTAAAGGCCTAGATGACTTCTAAATTTCGTCTTTTAAATTCAGAGAAAACTAAGGTTATTGCATTTGGCCCTAAAGAGCTAATAAACATGGTGTCTAATTAGATACTTACTGTGGTTGACATTACCTTTACCTTCAGTAACACTGTGAAAAATCTTGGAGTAATTTTTGATCGAAATATGTCTATTAACACGTCTGTGGCAATGAAGAGTGTCATATAGTGTCAATTTCTTTGACAAAGAACAAGCTCACCAAAATTGGACAACACATTTGAAAAATATGGCCTGGTCTGATGACTCTTGATTTGACATAGTAGGGTCAGAATTTGGAATAAACAACATGAAAGCATGGCTCCATCCTACCTTATATCAACAGTTCAGGCTGCTGATGGTGGTGCAATGATGTGGGGATATTTTCTTGGAACACTTCTGGCTCCTTAGTTCCAAATGAGTGTCATTTTAATGCCGGAGCCTACCTGAGTGTTGTTGCTAATCATGTCCGTCCCTTTATGACCACAGTGTACCCATCTTGTGATGGCTGCTTCTGGCAGGATAATACTCCCATGTCACAAAGCTCAAATCATCACAAACTGGTTTCTTGAACATGACAATAAGTTCACTGTACTCAAATGGCCTCCACAGTCACCAGATCTCAATCCAATAGAGCACCTCTAGGACGTGGAACAGGGGATTCCCATCATGGATGTGCAGCCAACAAATCTGCAATAACTGCATGATGCTATCATGTCAATATGAACCAAAATCTCTGAGGAATGTTTCCAGCACCTTGCTGAATCTCTGCCATGAAGAATTAAAACAGTTCTGAAGCCAAAAGGGGTTCCAACCAGGTATTAGAAAGGTGTAACTAATGAAGTAGCTAGTGAGTGTAGCTGTAGGTTAAGACACTATGCAAACAACTGATGTGATCATTTAGTTGAAGGACTTTCTGCTCCAGTTCCAAATTCAACTGTTAAACACCTTCTAGGGGAAAAACTCAATGATGTTCAACCTGGCTTCATGTATGCACCATGCACAGGACATGCAGGTTAAAAAATGATGATGTTTCCCAGGATTTATTTTCCTTCTATTTTTTTTCAGGTAATTATGTTTGACCTGATTTTCAATTAGGTGTTTAACCCCTTCTTACATGTAGAAGCTTGGGGGGTTTTTTCTGGTAAAAGTTCCACTATTGTATTATTACTTAATGTATATCAGAAATAGACATGAAATATAAAAAATATAGTTTTATTCTCTACATTTTTTATTAAAGAGTTGATTTATTTAACATGGCAAAACCATATGGGACATCTCCATGTACTCGACAACAAACTAGGCCAACCTGCCTGGGGGTAGGGTGTATGCATAACAGTTGTAAAGATTTAAAGAAGAATTATTTGAAAAAGTGGTTGACTGCATTAAAGTCTTGTTTTTGTCCCTTCCAGTGTTCATCAACACCCAGCTGATAACAGAATCAGTAACAGAATCAATAACGGACCTCTATTACTTGGTAGAACTTTTTTTGTACACAAATTTCCATTGAAACAAGCAATATCAAATTATTAATAATAAGAACAAGTCTACTAATTAGAGGCAGATGCTGCTTTAGTTTGGAGCTAATATATCATGATATGAAACAAGTTCTCAGTGCTTCATTTATTTTTTGTTACATGAACATAATGCAGACAAAATAGGAGGCTGGGCTTCATTCATCATTTAGTTGCTGTCACAGATTAAAGCACAGGGGAAGGCTTTGACAGACATGCACGCAAAGTCAGCTCCTCAAAAAGAAAATGTGTGTGTGAGAGAGAGAAAGAAGAGAGAGAGAAATCAAAGAGTATGCCTCAGTGGTTTTGATGTTATTGTCATATAGAAGAGAGTCCCACGCTCTGTATGACACTCTGCATGAACCCAGAGCTTACCACACACACACACATACACACACACACTTATGCTCTCTTAGCAGCAATGCACACACAAGCTCAAGCACACACTTACTGCCAGCAGCACATCACATTTCAGTGGCTAACACTGGGTTTTAAAGTGTGTTTTTGTATTCAAGAATAAAAGGCTGCAGAACTGTGACACACATGATTGATTAGTTGGACAGATTCCCACAGGTCAGATACCACCACAGTAAAAAGATTTACTGCTGTGGCTCCTTGGAATTTTTTTCCCTTGACTTTTATCTTTATGATTGTATTTGCTCCCCCATGAATGTGTTAAATTAGACCACTGTTAGCTCTGTTGAACAAGATTAGGAGGCAGAGGAGAGGAGGAGGTGAAAGGTGTGATGAGAATGTTTGTTCTGTGAAACCCACAAGAATTCCAGTACAAATGCCAGATCTAAAATGTTTAGCTACAGCAAACAAGCTGTCACCTGTGTACAAGATACATCTAAACTCTGAGCTCTTGGTGAGAATTTGTAGTGATAGTTTAGCAACTGTTTGGCTTTTCGGCTGTTAAGCGATTTGCGCTTATCTGTTGCTATTTGTCGTCTCACAGCTTTTCTCACAGTGGAAGCCATGCATAAAAATATCTGACACCACTTTTTTTTTCTTTTTACAAGTTTTAATTAGTTGTATTGACTGAACAGAGGGTAAAATCAGGCATTATTAAATGTATTTGGTGTCTATGTGTGCTTTCTAGCTATTTTTACAGTCTGAGCTGTTAAATAAACCAATTCATTATTAGCAACCATAACATTTCTGCTTTAAAATGAATACAAAAGTTTAAAGTTCTAATTGAAATTGCAAGGTATGTGATAAAGAAATGATCGCATTTCAAAGGGTATGACATGAGACTCTGTATGTGGAGTCTGGAGTATCAAGTAATGATTGCAACAATAAATGGAGCGTTTAAGACTTTTTTTTGTGATAGAGCCCTTAAGTAATGATTTCCTTTTTCTCACACTCTTCTTCCATCACTATTGTAATGCACATAAAATACTGATTCCTATCATCCTAATCCTTTCTGCCCTTCATGTCATTTTCTCTTCTCTCCGTCTTTCTCTTGCCTATGATGACTTTTCCGCTCCACCCATTATTCATTTTTCCTATTGTCCTTTTTTGTTCCATCACATTCCTTATCCTTTTTCTCTGTACCACCACCTTCCTGCTTATTCTCGCCAGCGCTCTTTGTGTTGTCTGTAATCCTCTTCCACCTTAAAGTGGAAAGTGGCTGCAGGCCTTTTGATGGCCACTGGATAACTCCTTCCTTGTGCATAAGATAAGCTGGAAATGTTTGTTTGTGTGATGTGTGTTGAGTTTTTATTGTGAGGTTTTTTTTTTTATTACTCTGTTGGTTCCATTTCACATCTTGCTTCCAGTAATAAATACGGCATGGCACTATATTTATCTGTGTCAAAGTCAGGGTCAAATCTTATTACATAATCCATTTCATTCATCTTATCTTTCTCTTTTCTTCCTTTTTTACTTTTATTCTACTCAACTCATGACTTTTGTACAAAATGATGGTATAAAGACTGTTAGCCATATAGACTTTAGATCTAAATAAGCTAAAATATATATGCTGAGCATGAAAAACAGCTAACCCTGAGATTGGTGACCTTGGGAAATCCAACAAATAACATGTCATGTAGTTGTAAAATTTGTTATTTAATGTGAAAAAGTGGAGGACGCAGAAAAATCCTGTCTCTGAGGTAGAGATAAATCAAATTATTGTGTGTTTAGAATTTTTAAAGAAAGATGCAAGGATAAGAGAAAACTCATCACTGTTGAGATTTTACATATTTTCTACCCAAGCAGTCATCAATTAACCCACTGGATCTATCACATGACCAGTTACTGTGTTTTGCAAAGTGGAAAAAAAATTTTTTAAATGAACTTTAAAAAAAAAAAGTAAAAGTTATAATTCTCGTTAAGTAGGGTTAGGGTTAGTGCACAAGTTGTAAAATCAAAAAGTATTTTAAGTATCTAAAGTAAACATACTCATCGTGTAGAATATTTCATATCATATACATTATATTAATTGGATCATTGCAGCTGTTGGTGTTTGTAATTCTATATTGCTGGGTAGTTTGATCTATAACGATGCAATTAAGAAGTAACTAATTCTTGGATGTTTTCCAAAGATAGGAATGAATGGCTGAGATATGATATGATATGATATGATATGATATGATATGATATGATATGATTTCAGTACTTGTTATATTGTTTAGTGATAATGAAAATATTTTTTTCTCCTTTTAAAAAACAAAAGGACAGCCCAAATATGAGACTTTTATTTTTATTTGTATTTTTATTATAAGAAGCTATATGCATGAGTCTACAAGGTCTTGACTAACAGAAGTTTTCTTTGACTGGGTTTCTGTTTGTTTTATGAGCATCTGCTCTTGACATGGCTGACCTCTCACTCTGTCCTTTTTTTGTGGACCTCATTACTCTCTCTGTCTGACTCTCAAAACACACACAGCAGAGTCCAGGCTGGGTTTCTGGACCTCATTAGTTTTCCAATTAGCTGCTGTCATCTGTCAACTGTCCTCCTGGTTACTTGGGGCAACCATGACACCACAGCCAATTCTCTGAGTTCTCTGCCCTGATTCGTCTCACTGGGAACAGGTGGGCTTCCTGCTTTTTTTTGCTTTTTTTTCTTTTTCTTTTTTTGGTTGTGTTTTTCTGTTTGTTTCTTCCTCTTCCTAAGATTCTTCCTCCTGAAGTTAGAAAACATTGTAAGGAAAGAATAGAACTGACACTGTTTAACAGAACTTTGCAGCAATTTAATGTATGAAACTAAAAAAAGATTATTATTCATTTAAGTAAAATTACTAGAATACAAACACGTTCTATTCAAATATATATATATATATATATACATATATAGCTCATGGCTAAGGTGGAAACCTGGACTCCCCGTGGCCGATTACCAAGACTACATGAAGCACCCTCTGAAAGTCTACTAGAAGATGTGAATATCCCTACTGCGACCATCACTGAAACCAACCAGCTGATGTATACAACAGCAACAGTGATCCTTGAGATGTTTGGCTGTAAGATAAACAACCACAAGGAGCAGTACTCTCCATAGAGAATGAGGCTAGAGGCCAAGATCAAGGCAGCACAAAGGGAAGTTAGCAAACTATCAGAGCTGCAGAAAGGTGTGATGAAGAAAGTGCCTAAGAAGTACAACAAGCTGTCCATACCTGAGGCCCTGGAAACTGCCAAGCAAAGACTCACAGCCTTGGCGAAATGCTTGAAGAGTTATTCCAGAAAGATAGAAGCCAGGAGAATTAACCGAATGTTCTCCACTGAACCTGTACTCTCAGTGGCAGGGGAACAATATGAGAACAGCCCCACCAAGGCTGGAGACGGAGCAATACTGGAAGAGCATATGGGAGAAGGATGCAACACATAACAACAATGCTCAGTGGCTAGTGGATCTCAGAGCAGACCACAGCAACCTCCCTGAACAAGCTCCAGTAACCATCTCAGTGGCAGACATCCAAGAAAGAGTCTCAAATATGATGAGCTGGACAGCACCAGGCCCTGACATGATCCACGCCTACTGGCTAAAGAAGCTAACTGCATGTTAGCATGAGCATGAGCACCTGTCAGGCATCATAGCAGCTAAGATCAACAGGCACATGGCTCAATACATGAGCGGGGCCCAGAAAGAAATTGGCAGAAATATTGGCCTCAACCCCTTCAGCGAGATCATCAACAAGACTGGCTACGGATACCGACTACGGAATGGACCAAACATCAGCCACCTCCTCTACATGGATGACATCAAGCTGTATGCCAGGAGTGAACGAGACTTGATTCACTGATCCACACCGCTAGGATGTACAGCAATGACATTGGAATGTCATTCGGACTGGAGAAGTGTAGTCACATGGTAACAAAGAGAGGGAAGGTAGTCAGAACTGAGGAGACTGTACTACCAGAAGGCAGCATTGCAGACACTGAGGACATCTAAAAGTGCCTTGGAATCCAACAGGCAAATGGGAACCATGAAGAGGCCGCTAGGAAAACTGCAACCACCAAATACCTGCAGAGAGTAAGGCAAGTCCTGAGGAGTCAGCTGAATGGGAAGAACAAGATCCGGGCAATCAACACCTACGCCCTGCCAGTCATCAGATACCCTGCTGGGATAATAAGCTGGCCAAAGGAGGAGATAGAAGCCACTGACATCAAGACAAGAAAGCTCCTTACCATGCAATCCAGCACCCTAAGACTGCATGCTAAGCGGAAGGAAGGAGACCGAGGACTAGTGAGTATCAGAACCACTATCCGGGATGAAACAACAAACATCCATGAGTACATCAGGAAGATGGCCACAACTGATGATGTGCTTAG
>VUQS01011171.1:4246-18524 GCA_015108495.1 Heterochromis multidens
GCACTGTTAAAAAAAAAAAAAAAAAAGAAGCATCAGGTGCCTTCATCCCCCTCCCCGAGATGAGTGTTTGCAAATGTGTGCGTGCATTTGCATGCAGTCACACACACAGCACTAAAGTACAGCTGAGCTGGTTAAAAGCAAGCTTTCATGGCCTTTAAAAATTAAAACACACACACTCAAGCTCAGTGGTGTATTTTGACAGTGTGTGATGACCGTGGGTAAAGCACTTAAGCTGCTGTAATTAGCCTGATCGCCGTGGCGACAGAAGATGCTTTCTTTCATCCCCTCACTTCAGAAACCGGCATGACACACCAAGACACACTGACACAAGAAAAATGTGCACACATGACTGATATGTCTGTTAAGCCCAAGTACAGACTCACTGGGGAGGGCACGTTACACACTAACATACAAAAACACAGAGACAGGCGGACATGCACGCGCTCACGTCCACACACATACACACAGATAAAAAAACAGTATGTGGGGGATTCGCAACAGTGACAAGCCGACAAAAAGCAGCTTGATCTTGGTTATATACCAAAAGTTGGCTGTGTAAAACTGAAATACATGTCTCTCTATGTCTGGCATTGTAATTCTCTTTGTCTGTCTCTCTTCTAAGACTTTGGACCTGTATGTGTGAGTATGTGTGTGTTCTTGTGTGTGCTTGAAACTACTGGATTTAGACACATTTTGATATGTTAAAACTTTGTTGTTGTTTTTTTACTATTTTGAAGGTTATTAAGGATAAGAAGTGATTGTGGTGATGTATTACACTCCATTTCCCAGAGTACATGTCAATCAAACAGAGAAGTTTCAGGATCTTTAGGCTTTTTTTCTTCGCCTTTTTAAGCTTAACTTAACTTAACTCAGTTAATCCAGTTCTTCCAAAATGACACTGTTCGTTGACCAGTAAAAACTTTCACAAAGAAGATATATACGCTAAATAAACAATGCATGACATCAATTAGTAAAACCTAGCAATTGTGTGTGTATTTGCATTTTAATAGTATCTTTAAAGATATCAATTTTTACAAGACCTGCAGGGAGACTAAAACAGATGATGTAGGGTAAAATTAGCATAAAGCAAAAAGACAAACAGATTAAGGACAAAAAAGGAGAAAAAATAAAAGATGGGGAAGACAGCTAGAGGGAAAATGAAAGAAAAACAGAAAGGGGGGTGGGGGGGCAGTGGAGCCGAGCCAGGGCTGAACAAAGAACTACAGTAACAGTCCACTGGCCTTACAGCTGCTCTCTGCACACACTCCCTGGGCTCTGGCTCTGGGTATGCAGTGTGTGCGCTAGTGTGTGCATGTGTCAGTTTGCTGCTGTGAGGGTCCCCATAGGTGCCCACCCTTTCAGCAGTTGGACGGCCAACTTATAAACCCTCCCAATTTCCAGCTCCTCCTGCAGAGAAGAGGAGGGAGAGTGAGAGTGGGTGGGGCTCAGAGGAGGAGGAAGGGAGGACAAAAACTGAAAAAGGGCAGCTGTGCCTCAGGTGCTGGAATTGGTTGTCCACTACAGGCAGGTTTGGTGGCTGACCCTGAAGCTGCTCCAGATAACAAGCCAACACTTTCCACGGCAGCTTTGCATTTGACCACCAAGATGAAAAAGCACTGTAAGTGCAGTCCATTCACCAGGGAAGAATTAAAATGTGTATACATAAAAACACCAACTTGTTTAAAGTGTGCAATTGTTTAACTACTATTTTTTCTTCTAAACGACAGCAGAAAATTTTTTTTAGTTTATATTTAATGTTTATTAAGTATAAGTGAATACACAAACACAGACCTGTCAAAGTGAAGCTGACCATCTTACCAACAAATGTATTTCATTAATCAGCAACAGCCACCTCACACACATACCCCCCCCAACACACACACACACACAGAGAGGAACCCCTGCTGTTGTAATTAAAGGTGTCCTTGACAATGAGATAGACCGCTTTCACACTCTTGGATGTTTGAACATCAGCAGCCCTATTTAAATACACGCGCACACACCTCTTGCACCCACCATACCTTTCCACATCAACAGTTTCATGGTCCATCTGGTGAGTCAACACACACATGCACACACAGCTGGGC
Source organism: Heterochromis multidens (assembly GCA_015108495.1). NCBI lineage: Eukaryota > Metazoa > Chordata > Actinopteri > Cichliformes > Cichlidae > Heterochromis > Heterochromis multidens. The sequence goes on from VUQS01011171.1 coordinate 6,334, forward strand.
AAAATTTGCCACCCTGATGTTTGCCCACTTGCCTGCTCTCTGTTTGACAGAGGGTGCTAATAACTGACCAAAGTAGTTAATGAATGGGTTCACATACATACTCTTAGACAAGAAGAAGAAATTCTTTATACACAAACACACACATTCATTGAGTGCACACACATGAGCACATGATTCTATGCAACTGTCGAATACTAAAGAAACACTTTAACATTGTCACTGCACTGCTTTAGATGCATCTCTTCTTTTTGTTTTCCACACTGAAAACCCTCGGAAGCATTGTCTTCAGCAGTGGATGTGTTTGTGTTACAGGCCATGTCTGTACTTTAAGCTTAGTGTTACTGCAGCGCGCTGGGACTGCTGTGTGTACTCAATCTGTATGCATGGTGTGTGAGTCTGTGTCTCGGGCAGAAAGTGTGTAAGAGAGTGACAGACGGAGAAAATGAGAGAAAGAGAGAGGGAGATGTTAAGTTGTGTGTGTCTAGAGTGTGCATCTGCATCGGTGTGAGCGAATGTGTGCGGCTGTGTACTATATGTGCGAGTGTGTGTACATGTGTATGTTTGGTCCAGGTGCTGGGACCTGTGTGTGTCCCTGGGCAGGGAATGCAGGGGTCCCTGGACTCTCCTCTGCTTCCTGCTAACGAGACACACACACACACTTTCACACACCCACACACACGTACACACCACATCGATCAGGGCGAGGATGAGGGTCGCTCTGCGCCCCGTTAGCTAACCGCTAAGGACTGAACGCCTCAAGGCACACTGCCCCCCACCTACGCACATACGCACACACAAATACATACATGCAGATATCTCATCTGAATTCAGCCCCAGAGTCAGGCTGAGATGCTGCCTGACATACTAAAAAGGCAGAACTTGCACTTCACTGCTGGATTATGCACCATTTACAACACAACTGATGGTGAATGCTATATAACACCAACATCTGACGACAACATGAAACCAGTTATGGACATCAGCCTACCATGAAAACAACTGATTCAAAAGTGCACCCTAACCCAACCTCCCTTTGACAGTTCTATATAAAACACACATACATAGGGATACGGCTCAGATTAATTACAGCAGGAGAACTCCTAACATCTGGTCTGAAGTCAGGCATGTCTTGGGAGCAATGCTGAAAATTTGCGTTTCTGTGAATGTTTGTGTCGTGGTCGCCAGTGCCATGTGGTATGCAGCAATTTGGCTGAAAAGCCTGTGACATTTTTAAACTCGCGGGTATTTTTCGTCTTAAGTACGGTGGAAATATGTTTGCATGTCTTTTTGTTTCAACAGGTTCATCAGTGAAATGAAAGGTGTGCGGCGTTTTGCCAGTTTTTATGTATTCTGTAATGTAGCATTTCCTCTTGCAGAGAAGACATGATTGGCCTGTAGGGACTGCACACACAAATGCACACACAGAGGCGGCATCATTAAAAACCATTTGCAGACATTACATTACAACATTAAGTGGCTAACGGCTACAACAGCACCAGGGTATTAAACTTTATGATCATTATTACAGGAGATGATTGTTTGAACAATTAAAGACAGCAGGCAAGGTGTAGTGCAGTCAATTCCTGTATGATTACATGAAACAGAAAAGACATTTGAGAAGCAGAACAAATGAGATGTACAGAGAAGTGAGAATTTAGCTTTCATCAATACTATCTGTACCTCCAGTCCAGTGAATGAATAGCTCACTCAAGAGCTTTTTTATGGTTTTGTCATATTAATATCCTATTACTAAGTGGTGTTACATCTCTGCCTGACAGATCAATAAGTGGGTGGAAATTGGGACAAAGCAGACTGCAAAACATGCATTTTTTTTCCTCAGTGTACAACAGCGCTTTAGACAATCTCATCAAAAAGTATAGTGTAACAAAGTACAAAGCCACTTTGTTGTGGCAACAGTAAAGTTATTAAAGATGCACTGAAATGGAACCACTTGTTTTAAAAAGTAATGGTGTGCTCTAAGTGGTATTATTAGTAACTACAATAAAAGACACAGCACACAGGCAAGAAAATGTGCTGAACGCGGCAAGTATCTATGAGTAAGCATCTGGGTGAGTAAGAGGTTACAGAAGAGACAGAAACAGGGAGGCGGGGCTGGTCCTTGGTCTGTTCTTCTTCTACTGTGGCCTGAAGAGAACCAGGGAAAGAGAGAATGGGAGAGACAAATGAAAGGAGGACTGGAGATAGAGAGAGAAAGCAAAAGGCCAGTTTCTTCTCTGAAGAAACTGTGTGTATGTGTGTGCGCACTTGCGTTATTTGTGCCTGTTTGTGTGTATGAATAATTCAGGTCCATGGAGAGGGCAGCCTGCTGCGGTAATGAGGAGGACATGCATTGATACCAAATATTGCTGGTGGGAAGCTATCGATCCAACAGCCATTTGTCCAAACTTTAGTCAGGGAGCCAGCACTGTCTGCAGGCAATACAGTGACAGATGGACAGCTGGACAGAAGGATGCTGATAAAAGGAACAGTAATTACTTCAGATTAGTAAAGATAAGATCATTGTGAGAAAACAAAAACAGACTCAGTGACAGGTAGTTTTTTTGTTTGTTTTTTGTTTTTTTAACAGTGCAGTGTAATTTTGAATCAAATGTTAAGCACGGAAAGATAACTCACAATACACTCACTGTCTTTCTTTACATGAAGCCAAGACCACCACGGTGTATATTAACCAGTTTTGACGTTCAAACTCTGATCTTGCTTGGGATTCAATTTCCCTCTTGGAGAACTCTCTTCCTATACTAAAAAATGTTAAAGTTTGCAGACATGCACATGCAGTACTTTCCAAAAAGTCTCAGTGTTCTCTCCATGACTAAAAACCAAACTTTTATTAAAGCAAGTTTCAAATCAAACCTTCCAGTTTAAAGGCAACAGAGCCACTTGAGACTGCACCATACCAATCATACTGATGCATTCATTTTTTTTTTAACCATCCAAACTTTGAGCATTTTGAATTATATTCCACTGTTTCAGGTATTATTATAATTGTGCAGCACAAACACAGAGGCAGATATACCTTTGTATACTGTAGCTGCACTTAAATGGTAGATGTACTAAACCTTATACTGTCTGACCATGTAATAAAAACAATATTGTCTGCCATTTACCCCTAAGCCCTGGCTAGTCCTGTTTGGCCCCATTGTGGAAACAAGGCAGTTCCTGTAAGGGCTCACAAAGAAAAAAAAATAACAAACCAAAAACCCCTTTGAACCTTCTTGCAAAAATTTCCCATCTCCCCGTGTACACATGGGCTTACACACACATACACATATACACACACACACAGACTCCCTTCCTTTTCTGGTGTCACAGTGTCAGATATTCCAGGTTAGGGAGAACACTGGGGAAATTACACTTCTACCTAGGCCTCTAGCGCTGTGAGCACGAGAGACAGAGAGAGGGGGAAAGAGAGAGAGTGAGTCCAGTGAATCTCATGGGTAAACCTGTTACCTCAGGGGAAGTGGACAGACAATGAATAGAGGGAAGCAGTGATGGGGTTGGTGGGGAGGGATAGGATGATGGAGTGTAGGAGAGAGCAGCAGGGATTAAAGACAAAGAGGACAGAGAAACAGAAGCCAACTATACCAGGCCATTCAATCAGTCCCAAAGCCTCTCATTATGTGAGTGGGGATTTCACATCACTGCATGTGAGATAGTCTCTGCTTAGATGCATTACCAATTTAACCCGTATATGGCATAATCAATAGTGATGGTATAAAAGTGTACTTGTAGTCACATGTGTAGGCGAAGATGGAGTATAGGTGGGAGTTGGAAGGTGCTGGAACATCGCTGGTTCTGCATTTCTTGATGTTGAAGAAAAAAATCCACATCAGTAGCAACACTATTGATACTGCTGATCTAATTGTGTGGTGATAAAATTAAGTAAAACAGACTACAGCTCAAAATTATTTGGACTAGTTTTCAGAACAAAATTGCACCACTGAGACTGCTGTGATATAACAGACCATATCTGCTGTGCTTGCATGGACTTAAGTGTCCTGGTTTTAATCAGGTTTATGAGTATCCCCATATCAGATGACACATTCACACTTAAGTCATGCATGACTTTGGGCTGTGGAGGAGGACATGTTAAATATATTTTTTGTTATCCATATCTCCGAATGCTGGCATTCAGGTAGATAAGCTGAAAAAATTGTATAAAACCCAAAGCAGCTTTATTTTCCACACGCACTTTCAAAATTCAAGGTTATAAATGTGAATAAAAATGACTGAATTGCTCATTTGTGCACAAGCAACACATGAGAATGAGTTATCAGGACACTGGTATTTATCATGTGCACACAAATAACATTTCCTTCTGTTCCATATAAATGTAATTTCCTGAACATGATTGAAACTGAGATAAGGCTAGGAAAGCATGCATGTAAACATAGTGATTGTCTATAAATTCTAGCTGTCTGCAGCTTCATATTATTCATTTTTCTCTTCTTACTGCCCTTTCTTTAGTCAGTATTATTGATGATGCAGCAATCAGTTAACAAAAGGAGCCAGATGCACAGTGCTTCCACTCAGTGTGAACAACACATCTTCGGAGGTCAATGAGTGAGAAAGTCCCAGGTTCCCAAGCAGAAAGACAGATAGAAATTATACTTAAGTTAAAACAGCCTACAAGAACAATAAGTAAACAATAAAACAACAAAAGCAGGCCAACATCCTTTTATCAAAGGATTAATAAACAATTCTACAACTTTCTTTTATTGTATATAACTGCAATTTAATGAGGAGCTGTGCATTCATTTCTAAACAAGTGAAAAAGGGGTTAGGTAAACATACTGAAGGTAGCTGTTCTAGAAACAGTGCAATCAACAGGCTCAAGCGGCTTATTGTCTCAGTGACATACAGACAGAGTCAAAGCTTGTCACCTGATTGGTCTTTAGCACCGATCTATGTGACTGATGCAGGTGCTTTATTCCGTGCTTCCTGTGGCACTAAAAGCTCCGATTGAAAGTGGAATGGCGGGAGGTGTTTCCAGACGCTTTTCACAAAGCTCAATTGCTTTTGGCTCTGTGGTTAGTCTGACACAAAGTGGCACCGGGAATCAAACCTACAGTACCACTCTGAGCAGCCACAGCGGGTACTGCCAGGACACGCTCACAAACACACACCCACACACGCTTACACACTGAATGTCAATCATGGTATAAACACACATACACACACAATTATATTACACACAATTACTACCAATCACACTGTACTCACTCATTCACACGCTTTCACTCTTTTCCTGTCTTTTTGTGTCATGCACATGCACGTATCCACCCACCCCGGACAGGAGCACTCCGACCTGAGCCTTTCCTTTACCTGTAACAAACCAGTAATTAGAATGTGACACCAGACAGACTAAAAACAGCCCTGCAATTAATACTGCGGAGAGAGGAAGTGTGAGTGGGAAATTTCTACATATTTTCTGTAGGTATACAAATAGTTTCTTACTGGCACAACTTTAGACCAGTGTGAGTAATGTGCATGGCCCAGTATCCATGTTCCCTTTTCTTTACCACAACAAGCACCTAGTTCCATCACAGAATGACTTTAAATTGCCAACTTGCTGTCTGCTACATCATGGCTAAATTAGACTGGACACTCTTATGAAGCGTCAGAGAACCACGTTATATGTGAAATAGGGAGACAACTCAAAACACTGAGCATACAGGAGCAGGGCAGTTGCATCTAGGACACGCCCGACTCCTCAACTATAAAGAAAAAACATCTGGATAGCATCCAAAAGCACCATGCATCAACACACACACATACTTTCACACACACACACTCTAATGAAGCCCCGGTAGTGACGAAGAGCAGCAGGGAGCGGCGTGGATCGCCGAAGACAAGTGTGTGTGAGCTTTCGTCGCAGAGTGTGCGTATGTGTGTGCGAGTATGTGCGTCTCCGGCGGGATAATTATGGCGCTCCTCAGCAGCTGAGCGTGCCAGATGTACTGGGAGAAGGAGAAGGAGGTGGTGGGGGAGGAGGACGAAGAGGAGGAGGAGGAGGCGCGGCGCAGAGCAGAGAGGGAGCCCAGCACCAGGAGCAATGCAGCAGGGAGCATACAGAGTTTTATGTGAATACATTAGTGTGAATGTGTTGTGTATCCATGCACTGATGTGTGTCTGCGTGTGTGTGCCCGCATGCGTGCTCATACCTGGGAATGCATGTGTATGTGGCTACACAGGAGAATGTCTCCTGTCTGCGCATTTCTAGATGGATGTACGAGTTTGTACGTACAAATACTGCGCGCGTGGGTGTGTGTGTGTATATTTGGCATGACCAATTTTGTTTCTTGCCATCCACCATTAGCAGGTTGGCTCTGTCACAAATGAGTGTCTCTCATCCAGGAGAGATACAAGGATGAAGAGAGACAGAGAACATGAGATGAGGAAGTTAGACAGGGGTTGCTGGGGAAGGCGAGAGCTGTTAGAGGAGGAGAGAACAAAGGGTCATAAAAGTTAAGACAAAAAAAGTTCTGAAAATCGTTTATCTAACCTAAACTACTGTAAGCCGCAAGTCACATGACAGAACAGGCTTAGCATAATGACTGCAACTGCCATTAAGTTGTGGGCACGAGGTTAACGTGGTGTCTCCAGCCCTGCTCTATATTCATTCTACAAACCTGCAGTATACCAGCAGCTTCCGAAGCCTTTGCAGAGCAGAGAATATACCCATGTGATAGAGCACTGCAGGTGAGATGTTTTATGCTGTGTAGGACAGTGCAGACACACACAAAAAAACATCAGTATAAGAGGCCCTACTAGATTTTTTACTGCAGAATACAGGAACTCAAATGATCATTTTAAAGCATATTTACTGCATCGCGTGCTATGCTCTGAATGCTGTTATTTGTAAGGCAAAAACAGAGGATCTTCCAGATCTTCGAACTTGCTGCCCCCATGTCTGATTATTTAAAAATTATTCACATGGATATTGTGTTATCATCATTGATGAGAGCTTTCCAGGTTAAAAAAAAGAATAGGAGAGATTTTGTTACATAGGACCAAGACTGGGAACATAAAAAAAATTGTGCAGCAAAAAATACTGCCAAAAAATTGCTGAAAGAATGAGCTTAAAAATAACACAAATAAAAACCCTATGGGCTTAGAAGCCACTATTGCAGCTTCTCTGTCAAATTTAAATGACATAGATGGGACAGATGGAGCTCTTTTAACCGATAGGTAAAATAATGCAATATTTATATATCATTGTGAAGCAAGACTGCATATTGTGTGAATGTACACATAGTACAGAGAAAGGTAAGTATGCTGAATGCTATAATGGAAAGAAAGATAAGAAAGAAAGAAAACAAGGGCTAAAAAAAGGAGGGCATAAAGTAAGAGATTCCTTCGCGGCTGGCTTTGTCACCTTACTCACCCAAGAGGGGGGGAGCAAAGCACCTTGGGAAATTACTGAAACCAGAATGCATTGATTTATCCAGGATGATGTGCATGCATGGCTGTGTGTGTGTTTTTGTCAGAAGGCCTTTGTACTGCAATAAAGAGAACAGCCTGGTCGACATCTGTTTAGAGACGAAAGATAAGAGCAACGGTGTATCAACCTTTCTCTCTTCCTTGTGCTCACGCCTGCCTTCTTCTGTCTTCTACCATGTAATTATGAGTCAAAGAAAACCCTTCAACCTCTCCCAGCATGGCTTAGCATCCCACCTCATGCTGTGCTGTTTAAAACCATCCTCTCTTTCTCTCCTGGAACTGTATTTTGAGTGAAACATGATTCTGGAGTCTGAATGAACAGAAAGCTGTGAAACCTATGTATTACTTATGATCTCGGGTGGTAGTGACCTTTTTATGCTCTCAGAATATAGTTTTGCATATATTGTGGTTTCTACACCACTGTCATCTCCAGCAGCTCCATTAATCACATCACATTTGTAGAACATCTGGCAGCAGGCTCACACATAGACTTTGACTGAGCCATTGCAACACCTTCGTTCTTTTCTTTTTCAGCCATTCTGTTGTAGATTCGTTGCTATGCTTGGGATCACTGTCCTGTTGCATGATCCAATTTCAGCCAAGCTTTAGCTGTCAGACAGATGGCTTTACATTTGACTTTATATACTGTGATACTTTAATATACAGAGAAGTTCACTACACCAGGATGCTTTACAGTTGGTATAAAGTGTTTGTGCTGATATACTGTGTCTGGTTTTCTCGAAACATGGTGCTGTGATTATAACCAATATTTCCACTCTGTCCAAAGGACATTCCTCCAGAGGTCTTGTGGTTTGTTCAGATGCAACTTTAGAACAGTGCTGCCATTTTCTTTTTAGAGACAAGAGGCTTTCTCTTAACAACCCTTCCAAACGAGCGATACTTGTTCGGTCTTTTTCTAATTGTACTGTCATGAACTTTATCATTTAACATGCTAACTGAGGCCTGTAGAGTCTGAGATGAAACTCTTGGGTTTTTGTATTTTCTCTGAGAATTGCACAGTCTGACCTTGGGGTGAATTACCTGGGATGTCCACTGCAGCATTGTGTTAACACATACTTGAACGCTCTAGACCAGCAAACATCCAAAACTTCAGCTTTTATAGAGGTGGTCACACTTGCTGATGGTCAGTTAATTAAGTGCATTTGATTAAGAGCACCTGGCTGACACTTACCCTCATAACTTCTATGGAAGCAGGAGAGGGGACTTTTTCCACAGAACTGCATAGAGCAAGCCTCAAGTGGCCATTTAAAGAATTGCCGTTTTTGGCACGTCCACGCTGGCTCCAAATGTTTCCCTTTGATGACTGAATATTTGGTTTTGCTGACTTAGTGCTTCAGAGGCCTTTGTTGGAATCACCTGTAACGCTGTTACACCTCTTCAATTACTGTTTTTTGTTTTCGGCCTGCACAGTAGTAGATCAGCTGGCGCATGACATACTTATAATCAAAATTTCTCAAACTAGGGTCTGACAATTATCAGGTTCTGAAAAAAGTTTTCAAATAAAATTGCTGCCACTGAAGAAGTTACAGTCTTGATTTTTCAAGTGTCTCACATGGAGACAACTAGAAAGTCAAAATAATTTAATGCCACAAGAATTAAATGTCATGTGTCAGGTGCCTTGCATTGTAGTATTTTAGTTAAAATTATTATTATGGTTGCACAATTAAACATAGACCTTGTGAAACTCATTTGTGCTGCCACATAAAGATATCCAACGTTAGCCACCTCCATATTCACAGTTTTCTCCACAATCATAAATCGTATTATCAGTATTTCAGTTCTCCTTCTGCCCTCTACACCTATCTTTATCTCTAAACATATTTAATTGTGTTTAACTATTGACTGAGTAAACTACAGTATTGCTTGTCCATCCAACAGCTGCTTACAATGCAGCTGCATTAATAACATATAAAACTCCCACAGTGGACTGACATTGTGTGTGTGTGTGTGTGTGTGTGTGTGTGTGTGTGTGTGTTGCCTCGATTTCTGTTTTTTTGTCTGTCTGGCACCATCTTCCCCTCTCTCTGCTGGTTCAAACAAGGCGAGCAAGGTGACCCTGAATCACAGGCTGTGTGAGTGTGTGCATACGTGTGAGCATCTACTAATGTGTGTTCATGTGCCTCTATGTGTGTGTGTGCGCGTGTACAGTCCCAGTAATTAACACCAGCCACTAATGAAGTCCAGCTGCTCGGCAAGAGGACTAAGTGTGAGCCAAAATCTGCCAGAAATCGCTCTCATCCTCTCTCTCCTCCGACACATTCTCCTTCCGTCTCTGGCTTTAGTCATCTTGATCCACCCTTCCACGCCCCCACTTTCTCTACATTTCATTTCATATTGATCTGCGTTCACTTGTCTCTTCCTCACCTGCTCCCACCAAGTCTTCTGCAGTTTCTATCTCTGCATCAGTCTGTTTCCTCTCCTGTGGTTTTCCATCAGTAGGAATCTCACTCTATTGATCTGTAATCACCACTATTTTTGCTTCTCACCTATAGTGTCATTCTGGCAATGTACAGTATCACTTTTCACTCTTTGTTTTTCTATTCTATCAAACTCACCTGTGTTTTCCTCCTTTTTGTTCCATTATATAATTCTTCCTTTCAATTTTGTTCTATATTTAGCATAGTGTTACTTTTTATGATGGTTATCGTTTTTATACCGCATACATTTCAATTTCCTTTACACAAACATCCGTACGTGTGTTTTTAGATTCAGGGACAGAACTAAAATTCACAGTGTGAGTGATCTTTTGGATCTTTTGGTACAAATTTCCACCTTGAGAAGCCAGAAGATCTCACAAGCAATGTACACTTCAATGAAACCTCGGCCTTCATCTGAGGAAAAGAAAAGTGATTTCCAAACTTCAAACCCAGATGGATTAAAGACTGTCCAAAAACAGAAATACTTAAGAAAATCCCTAGGGGGAACAAAAGAGAAGTCTATCCTTACTCAACCCCAGAATGGTGGAGCAGTGCATGCAGTGCAACAACCATGGTACAATGTCTTTAAGCAAGTAGGTGATTTGTAGTTACTGTGCTGTACCAGCATGTTACACAGCATTTGTGTCACTATACGAGAAGTTACATGTGTAAGATAACAGTACAACAAGATTATATTATGCATCTGTCAATCCCTTTTCTACCACTGGATCCACATCACAAAGGAGAATTATTGAGAAAACATTTGTCATTTTAATTCATCTACACCTCTATAAATACAATTTTTAAAAAAGTTGGGTTTTGTTGTGGTCTGTGTTTCTGTAAATTTCTTTTTTCAAACATTCTAAGTGGATTACAAGCAATTTATTTGAATATATGGCTGAAATAGTTGTGCCAATCATATGTCCAACTCAAACAGGTGCAAACAAGCTACTCTGAGAATCAGAAACCCATTATCAAATCAGTTTGTGCGAACCCACACAACCCTGAAAATAGATTAAATCAAGAAAAAAAATAGTAGCAATCTGAGTGTAATTGTAAAAGAAAATCTTTCTGTCTCAGGTTTGCTTTGTATGATTTATTTCAAGCTGCCCTATCCTGTTACCTTCATGTTATGCTCTCTTAAACAGAAGACAGGTCAACCCTCCTGGATGCTTTGAAAAAGCTGCTTCCCCTCCTGCACCTCAACACATAAATGCAGAAGCAAACATAGCCATTGACGCACACGTTTACTTAGTTCACACACTCTGCTGTCCCTCTCTCTGTCTTACACAAACTCACTGCACAAACTTGCCACCGAGGCGTTCACCTGTGGCACTTTATCCTACTCACACACTGTAGTAATCCACCTCAGTGTAGCCTGTTTAAAGGCAAAGCGTTATTGCATTACTACACAGGCCTAGCAAACACACACGCGCTCAATCGCTACCAGCTGTGACAGATGTGCCTGTCACAGGAGAAAATGAATTCAGAATAGTTAGTGAATTAAGCAGGGAGTTAATTGTTGCTTGGCCCCTGTTTATGAAGCGCATAAAGGCAAAGCGCCTTGTTTGTCTTGTGACAATTAGCCAGCAAAGAGAGAGAGAGAGTGTGTGTGTGTGTGTGTATATGTGTGCGTGTGTGTGTGTGTAAAATGGTCCTGTTGTCTTTAGCAGCTGGTGCAGCCACACCTGGACGGCTTGAGAAGGAAAAAGAGGGGAGGGGGATGTAAATGTGGGTGTTGCAGGTAGAGTATGCTATATATTAGTCTGTCCGTGGCCATAGATGCAACACATAGAAATGGCTAAGAAAGACATCATCCAGACAAAGCAGACAACTTCTATACATGAGTTAAGAAAAAACTGAAGCTGCATGTACAAACATCCTCACAGGCATTAAACATAACACATGTACGTACACAGACACACACACACTCATTCACTCACTCATTATTTTGTGTTCCGATATCTATCCTGGTTGGGTCTCTCCCAGACTATTTGTCAGTGTGTCCTATTAGGTTTCCAAACAGCTTGTAATGACTGGTAATAAACAGCAGAAGAAGAAGAAGGTAAATCAAGCGAGAAGACGACAAAATGAGCTCTCCAGGGGACCACTATGCTCCCAGCCTTCAAAACACTCTCTCTCACACACACACACACACACACACACACACACACACACACACACACACACACACACACACACACACACACACACACACACACACACACACAAACACACACACACACACACACACACACACACACACACACACACACACACACACACACACAC
>VUQS01011171.1:18544-40465 GCA_015108495.1 Heterochromis multidens
CATTTCGTGACAAAGATGCGCACACACACACACACACACACACACTCTCGCACACACACACACACACACACACACACACACACACACACACACACACACACACACACACACACACACACACACACAAGCAAAAATACACCAACAATTCTGTCTACGTATTCATACAGTCAATAAAACCGACAATGGCAGGTTATGGGGACTAACAAAGAGCAAACACAGTATTTTAACAGTGTCTTAGCAGTTAGAGAAACATATACAAGAGCAAGACTGAGTAAACGTGTGACTAAATGGCCTCTGTTTTCAACTGATTTGTGTTTTCTGACAAGTGGCACTGATAAAACATAATCACGTTCTACACAGGCTGCTGGCAACATGTTGGCTTATTGCCAAAAAGTATAGAACTCTTTGGCTTTACTGAGCAGCTCCCAGTTGTGACTGTTATGTAAACATGTAGATGTGAAATATATTTAAATTTATTTCCACCTTCAAAAGGGGTTAATTAAAAAAAAAATTTGCAAATTAATGAATTTGATTTGGTCAAAACTAACACTTGGTTCATCTCTCCTCCCACCCTCCTTCCTTTTCTCCTTCATCTAGCCCTCTGTGGTCTCCTCTCTCTCTCACTCTTCATTCCCTTGTCCCTTCATCATCACTCCCTTCCTCCCTCTGGTGTCACAGCTCACTGGCTCCAGGTGGTGAGGGAGGAAGGGAGGAAGGGATGTAGGGAAGGATGGATGGAGGGAGGAACTGAAGGCAGGAGGAGGGGTTTCTGTCATCTGTTCCTATGTTCATGCCATCACAATGAAGACCGACATCCTGCCCGGTGCTGACTGTTTGTTCATTATTATTTTTCCTATTTACCATTTTAATGTTATCTGGAGATAACATGAAGGTAAATTGACTCTTTGGTCAATTACTGTGCTAGACTAAGTGTGAAACAACTACTTTATACAGTCCTACATTCAATTAGTCATATATATTCTAATATGACTCTGGAGTGTTTGTAACATAGAAGCCCTTATATATTACTAATCACAATTTCAAAAAAAGACTTATTTTAGACTGAAACGTATACAAAAAAACAAGTGCACAGTCTGAGTGTGAGCAGCAGTAACGACAGCATAGTGTTAATGATGTTACAACAGTTATATTACCTATTCTAAAAATATCAGCGTTGGTAGGGAAGGCAAGTGTTTGTGAGAAGACTGTTTGCCAGGTGAGTGAAAGAGTTTAAGTAGCTTTTACTACTTCAGAGCACCAACTCATGTTGTTACCTATGGTGCTACAAATTATCGAAAATCAGACAATTAGGCAGTTATTCGTTTGACAAGCCATCTACTTTCTTCAACACACTTCTGGATCGTGAAAATAAAATGTTCAAATGTTCAAATCGTTTTTTTTATTTATATGACCCCCCCACCCAGGAAGAAAAAAACTGCACAAAGTGATGCACTCTCTTTAGTTCAGAGGCACTGGTTATACAAACCAACAACAGAGAAGCCAGAACAGTCTGTATCTTATTAGTTCAGGTGCAGCAGGGCAGAAGAGAACAGCAATGTTGCTAGCCTGTGGCAAAGACACTGACAAACATACACATGCACGCACACACACACACACACACACACATACATGAGTGAGCCCTCAACCACATTATCCACCTCCATTGACTCTAAAAGCTTCTTACTCGCCTCATTAAGTCTTCAGTGACACAAAGTAACCACACCAGACCCTGCTCAGTACCACATACACAGACGTACAGATAGGTGTGTGTCTGCGTGCTGGTGTTAAAGGAAAGGGGGGGGGGGTGTGACTTCGAAGCACAGAAATGTTTGTACAGACACACATCGGCTCAGCCACAGCCCGTGGGACAGCTGCTTAGACATTACTAGTCAAGCGCGCCACAGATTTGACTGCAGGCTAATAGACAGGTTGAATGCAGGTTTGAAATGCCAAATAAATACAACCTCCAGGTAGAAAATAAAAGCAAGCCAGTATTATTTAAGGCCTTATTCCACACAGAGGAGTTCATAAACTATTTATGGTCTTCACCCAAAGTCACCATCAAATTTAAAAGGTGAGAGTGCTGGTGTTTTAACTGAAATGTACTCAGCTTCATTCAGGGACCTTTAAGATGTCTTTGAAGGAGGAATTATCAGTGTGAGCTGATGCCAGGTTTGGCCAAATGTGTATCAGACCAGCACAAATATAGCAGTTTAAAAGCATGTCCCTTATGTACTGATTATCAAAATTTGAAGAATGTAAATAAGGGAGGCTACTACAATTATTATGGTGCATTGATGTAAATAGGTAAGTAAAGCTCATGCTGAGGACACATCATTAGCCACCACACTCCACAGGGAGCACTTAGATCCAGGTGAGTGGCCACTCGATACCTCCAAGGCATCTGTGTGTGCACATGTGTGTGGTGTGTACAAGGTAGGGAGGACAATGAAGCATGCAGCTAGCAGCAGGGATTGGGGTGAATGAAGATCTGAGGTGAGGTGAGGGGTAACTATGCAAAGATTCAGCTAAAACGTATAAATCATCCCTCGTTTCTTTATATTGTTTTATTATGCACACTGATTTCTGATACTGAGCATTAATTAATAACTTCTGTGCTGTGCTGACTACTAAACATCTCCCTTCCAGGTTTGCTTTCCACATCATGCAATGTGACTTTTGCACGTTTGCTAACAATTAGTGATCTACTCCTGTATTCAATAATAAAAGATCAAAGCTAAGGCATATTGAATACTAATCTATACATATTAAAAAGCAGTCAAATGTTTATGATGATGGGCAGGCAGTGGGACAGCGTAGTGCTGCCTTGCTCATAGTGGGAGCTAAGGAGACAGAAAGGGGACAAACCTTGCCGACAGGCGGGCTCTTCTACAGGCCATCCATTTGGCAGGTGGGGATGGGGGAAAACGGAGGAGAGAATGGGCAGAATTAGTTATATGTATTGTGAATGTGCTGTGTGTGGGGAGGAGGCAAACGTAGTGTTAAAGATAAATTAGCTCGCTGTCATCAAGAAATGCCATTTGAAATCTTATCATCCCACAGAAAACATCAGAAAAACTGAAAACCTTTTCTTCAGGTGATATAACACTGCTGTTAAATAAAAGGAGCTGCTACGGACTGAAGTATATAAATCTAAAAAGTACTTTCGACACTCTAATGAGCTGCAGTAAAATAATACCTTGACACAGAAGTGTAATTAAGGTAAAACTGTTAACGCGGCCATAGTGATGGACAGAAAGAAAGCTTAAAAAAAAAAAAGAGACAGAGGGAGATGAGTAGATGAAAACAAAGGAAAGTAATGGCTTTGGCAGAAATTTTTACCAAAGGTCTAAGCATGAAGAGAGCAAGGACATTTGTGCAGAGTTACTGGTAGATCAAAGTGAGCATTACAACCAGTATGCTAATTGGAGACTGGTCCCTGATTAGTACCAATGGAAAGGGTTGACAACATGCTGTGTGTGGCTCTATTGTGCACATATGTGTGGCTCTGATATGTGTGTGTGTGTGTGTGTGAGTGAGAGAGAGAGAGAGAGAGAAAGAGAAAGAGAAAATGTGAAAGTGTGTGTGTGTGTCTGTGTGTCTACATGTGTTCAAGAAGTGAGGGCTCATGCTGTGAAATCTAGACTGAGGTGATTAGTAAAGCATTAGTGGCTGCATGCAACACTCAGAACATGCTGTCAAGGACCTTATTTACGGATGTGTGTGTGTGTGTGTGTGTTTCGTGTATGGTTAGGGAGGGGTCTTTTATAGGTATAATACATCATTTCTAAATGAGGGGTCTGCCCTAAAACCACCAAATGGAGACATTATGCTGCAGAAAATGCTTCTTTATTCTATAAAAACAAAACTGCAAGATGTACTCGATTTACACACTCGCACACACATGTTTAGACACACCGGCTCGTGTCTTCACCTCACACTATCACACAGGGAGGGAACTTCTTCATGATGTGCAGCTGCACAGCAGAAAACAATACAGTCTGCCAAAAGTCGCTGCGGTGCAGTCCAAGGAGACACAACCACATCCACCCTCATACACACACAAATACACATGTACATACAATGAGAGAGAGGCGGAGTAGGCGATACAAAGACAAATCAAGTCATGACAAACAACTAAGCCACACATTACAAAAAAAATTTCAATTCCAGTGGTACAAGTCGTGTGAATTTCACCTGTTTTGGGTTTTCAGTCAAAAATAGCTGCTCTGACTGGGCTCACTGAAATTTATTGTCATCCCTCAGTTTCAGTGCCGCTCCTCCACCACTCTGGGCTCTGCCTCCGTCTGTTTTTTTTCTTCTGTCATCTGTCATCTCGTGACTAACCCCCCTCGCATCTTCTCCTCACATGCCCAAAACACAAATAAATACTTTCTCTTTTACGTGCTCCACTCATCTTCTCGTCTCCATCCCCTCCCTCCCCGTTTCCACCTGCTTAACAATATCGGGGACTAAAAGAACTGCAAACACGCTGCTCTGTGATTACACACACATGCACAGGTGGGATTATGCCCTTACAGTTTGTGCAAAATCAGACATTTTATGTCTTATAGGAACATGTTACAGAGACTACAGAGAGAAAGGGTCTGTGCTGTTTCTGTTCTGTGACTATTCACAGATAATGTTAAAAAATGTGATTTAACTATCTATACTCCATTCTATAAAATATTTAGATTAACAAATGCTCATTTATTAAAGCAAATGTAAACAGGTTCTCGCTTGCTTTATATAGTATATAGTGTACTTGCCCTTAGGCTTTTGTCTCTCACACAAAAATGCCAAAAAAAAAAAATCTCCAATGGCAGGTTTGTACCAGAGGCAAAAATGGATAGCTCAATTTCTTTCTCTCTATCTCTCCTCAGTGTGTGGGAGATGGACTGAGGCTGTGTGTGAATGTGTCCATGTGTGTCTTTAAACAGTGTGAAGTGTGGGCATTACCAGTCTGCTCTATTCTCTGTTCAGTACCAATAGCTGTATAAAGCATTTTCAGTGGTCCTGCCATCTATCCGGCTTCACAAGTTAATCCACTATATTGTTCTGTAACTCCTGTTGCTGTAACACCCATCCAAGCAGCGGAGTCCACAGGTGCTATTCTGGTTACATTCTGTTGCTGAAAAACTACCTGTTCAGGACTTATTTTTGAGATTATCTAATAATAATAATAATAATAATAATAATAATAATAATAATACTCATCATCATCATCATCATCAAGATGTCCCGGTAGAAACCATGCAGATTAATCCACACATTTCAATGAATGCAATAACTATAATGCTGTACCAATAACTAGCTACAAACCAGTACTACATGACACTACATGAGGACACCTTGTAAGACCCTGCATTGATTCAGAACCAGTGTAAGCAAAATCTGTCGAAGTGGTGAACAAACCAAGATGGAAGGAAATTAAACTGTTAATTTCGTTTAGCCCCCTGCAACCTTCTTGCATGATTTCTCTTTCCCTCCTATGGCGCCTCGCTGCTCTCTGTTTCTTCCTCTCTCCAATTCTCTGCCTCCAGAGCAGGGCATTGACCACATGGTGTTTTAATTAACTTTGTGCTGTGTAAGAGCCAAGGCTAGCGGGAACACACACAGGGTGAGACTATACAGTCACAGTAAAGCTGAACATTTGGGCTAAGAACCAGTGGCATTTATAGGATCCCCATTTTAAATATTAAGTCTTGCAGGCAGGCCAGTATGTGGCAATGCTTTCTGGTTCGGCATCATTACAAATGTACGGTAAGTGAATAATACAGTGATTGGAGAGTGACGTGTCTTTAAAACCGGAAATGTACTAATAACAGAAGAAAGCGTGGAAACCACCATCGTCTCCTGTAGCCTCTCAAAACCTCAACTTTTGAAAGCACTTTGGAGCCGCTTGTAAATTTCTGAAAAACCAGAAAAATGTTGATGAATTTTGTGAATGTGAATTTTTTTTTCCCTCACAATAAAACAGAAAAAAATGAAAAAAAATAAACATGTATGACAGACCACAACTGAATATACTCAATAATTTTTTTTGAATAACAGTATACTGGATCAACATTAAAAAGGACAATCTTTTAATTTCCAGTTTGACCTGATGGATTCAGGCATTGCAACCTAAAGTTCAGATGGTTTAATCTAGACGCAATGATAACGGAAATATGTCTTATCAAAAAAACCCAATTTAAATAAATTCACAGTAACTAAGGAAAGTAAATTCAGTTAAGAATCTTCAGCAGCAATGCTGTATTTCAATAACGTCACAAGCAAAAAAGTAGTAAATATGTTTTGGTGAAAAATGTCACCTCAGCTGTTATTGGCTTTAGGCCAAAACACAAGTGGAGCAGTCTTCCTTGTAAAGATTTTTCCTCAGAGCTACAGGGATTCCTCTCTAGACTTCCCACTTTGACCCTCTCTCCCTCTATCTGCCTGTATGTTGTGTCTCTTTCTCTTCCTGACAGCGTAATTAACAGGACCATGGGGTGCACCATGTATTACCCACGGAGCGATGTGACAATCACATTACTGGACTCGATTAGCCAGTAGAAATCTCCCTCCTTCCTGTCCCTTCAAACAGTCAAAACTGTCAACATAATGGTAATAATACTTTGTGGTCACTGCCTGAGAATGAACAGACCTCCTATCCAGACAGTTTCATTTCACTTACTATTTTAGATTTATTCACATCTTTCTGTGACACACAGACGTGCAGGCAGACTGAGAGGTATCTGAGAGGTGTGACAACATCAAATGTTAGACAAGCACACTTATAAGTGTTGGAGTTACTGAATGTGAGAGCTGATGATCAAGTGTGCCTGCAGGTCCTGATAAGACTGTTAAACAGGCAGTGGCACTTTACCACAGATGAAAATTGAGTGTCAGATACAAAAAAAAAAAGAGAGAGAGACAGAGAATTGAGAAGGCTAGTGGATCTGAGGAAGGGAATAATGCAATGAGAAAGATTTTACACAATCAGGTGTACCGATACTGTGCCTTCTGGTACCCAGGTGAGTATTTTGTCACAATAAATGCAATGCACATCCATAGTCTGAGCATGTGCATTAGGATACCAAACACAATCATACTATAGCTGACAGGCCTATAGCATAAATGCACAGCATTAAAACAGCACGGTTAAAGCCTCAGAATTTAGACCTAAGTATTACCATAGGCCTTTCACTAGCTTTAAATTAATTTTTTCCAGCACAATTCGAATATCACACCTATACAGAGCACTGAGTGGGGAGAAAAGAAAAACAGAAACTGAGAGGCAAAGTGACAAAACAAACGAAAGCGAGTGGGGGGAATAAAACCTGTTTGCACACAGTTTTGTAACAAGAAACATTAAATCCATTGTGTTCTCCAATTAAAACAAATTTTTAATTTACACGTGGAATTCAACATTATAAAGGAACATTTAGACGCTGCTTAACAAAGGAAATAAATATTTTATGTCAATCAATGCTGTGTTTGAAAGGTTTTGGCCACTTGAGTCTTGAATGAAGTCATGCATTTATCTCTGCTTTATTTCTGGTCACAACACCTAAAGGCAGTTTAGATGTCTCTATTTTTGAGGCACAGTCAAACTATTTAGTTATTACTGTGAACTTGTTATGCGTTAGTGCAGATGTGTTAGTGCCGCCCGTGACCAAGAGAATGAAACACTCTGCAGTCAAGAAGAGAAAGATGACACATGAAACTGAGCATCTGGCAATTTTCTTTCCATCAGTGCTTTCAGACCAAATACGATCTTTCCGTCTCTTCAGTATTTGCTCCTTTCTTTGTTGAAGAGTGGGGGAGGAGAGGGCTGCAGGAAATGTAAGAGGAACTGGGCAAGCTCTTAAAAATAATCTGCCTCAATTTCATAATTAATCTGCGCTAGGTTTTCACACAATTAGCATGTTAATTAACCCAAAACTGCCACCACTGCGTGGGGATGTGTGCATGTGTGTGTGTATGTGGGAGGGTGGAGAGAGAAGGATGAGTTATATATCAGACAGTGGGAGAGGAGAGAGTGAGTGACTGGATGGAATCTTAGGGTGGAGGAAAGTGGTGAGCATTGGAATGAGATCAACAAAGGTGAGGAGGTGATGGGAGAAGAGGAGAGGAACACGGGGAGAGGTGGAGGAGGACAACAGCCAGAATAAAAGAGGTCATTTCTGTAATGCGGTGAAGAGCTAAGAAGACTGACAGGGAAAAACAGCAGGTAGAAGACACAGAAACTACAGTTTGTGTGTGTTCTTTGGCAGGTGAGCATGTGTGAGAGGGTTTGTGCCTGTGTTTGTGTATCTCAGATTGTGTGTGTATGACAGCAAGTGGGGGCGGGGCAGCACACTAGGGAGTGAAGTAAAAGTTATTCCAGCTGTGCTTATGTTTCAAGCCTCTCTTCTCCAGACACTAATAGACGACACACACACATGCACGCACACACACACACACGCGCACACACACACACACACACACACACTCTCAGTCTGACTCTGGGATTGCCTGTCAGGTCTGGCGAGGTGCTGAGGGTGTGGGCTGCAGAGCATTTGTTCCCCCAGAACAACCCACGGGTCCACCTCGTTAATCTCCATGACGACAGAGATGCTAAGGCAGCAAATTAGCAGCAAACAGGAAAAAAAATGTCACAGGGGAAGCTCACAAAAGAACATCCAAGAGTTAGGTTTTAGTTAAACACAAGTTTTTAGTTAAATACACACACACTATTTCTATGACCTTTTCTCCCCTTTGATGATAATGGAATTAAATGAAGAAGCTTAACATCACTGCAGTGGCTTTAGCTCGCTCATGCTTAATTTTTTTTTTTTTTTTTCATGCGAAAGCAGCTGCACAGACAAATGTGGATTTAATGGGGCTGCATGTTTATCGTGCAATGTCTTAGTTTTAACAAGGGGGTGTCCATGTATTTGCCATCCTATCAAAACGTCAAAAACATCATGAGTGAAATGTATTTCAGTAGAGAAATGCATTGTTTGATTTCACCTCGCACAAGCTTTAAACACTCATATTACATCTGAGTCAACTGTTTAATGTTGGTGGGATTGTGATGATTTGACACTGCACACCTCCAAAGTTTTATCTATAATTTTGACTGTTCCTAAGCCAAGCGTTCCAACTCTCCACGGTGCAGCCAAGTGGTAAATTTGCACAACAGCTGGTCCACACAGCCCACAAGTCAAAAAGAGGTCTTCATTTCACCTGTCTGTCTCACACCTCTGTGTTCATTTGAGTGCATGTTTGTGTTTGTGAAAAGAACACAGATTGTTTCATACATCCAAAGTGCCATTAGACAAGGAGACGAGACATTCGCAGTCACTGGGTTCACACCAAATCCTACACTCATACACACGGAAAAAGAAATGTGCCTCACTCACCGATCATGTGATTTGCGACATGAATCTGGATCTCTCTTTCTGTCTCGAAAGTCATTTGGCATTTAATACACTGGTAGGTCTTTTTCTATGACAGAAAAACACACAAACACCAAAAATTATTATCAGTACAATAAAACACAGAGTTTTGTGGCAAATTAGAAATAGGCTTAGATTTCAAGCACATTAAATACCTACGTAACAATTTAAAAATTACAACTGTGAAAGAGTGCAAAAGTATGATTTCTAAACTCATGGAAAGGTACTGAGTTCTTTCTATTGATAAGAAGAAAAACTGTTAGGCTCAGGAATGAAAGTTTTATTTGCTTAGTAATAGCTAGTAAAGAAAACTGAACACACTGAAAAAGGGCTAAAAATAAAAGATTTGCGTTTGGAAAACTGCACTTTTCCGCATTTGCAGCAAACCCTTAATATGCGAGACATTTCAACCTCACAAATTCTTGCACTGTAAGTCCAAGTCTTTAGAGACTTGGAAAAAAGAAGAAAAGGTATGCAGCTACACAAACACAAAAGCTGGATCTCTGCAGAGAAAGTGAGAGAAAGAAATTAAAAAAGGAGGGTGTGAACAGGAAAAAGATTAAGGGAAGAAGCAATGAAACAGAAGGAATAGGTGTAGAAGGGAGAAAAAAAAGGACAAAGGAGAGAGAAGGAGATACAGAGAGAGGCAGAGAAACAAGAGTGAGAGACAGAAACAAAGAGAGAGAGAATCAGAGGCTCTGCTTATCCATTCATAGCACATAGTGATCACTCATGCACAAACACATACAAAATACACAAAGGCCCCACTTCCACTGTCTCTCTGCTGCTTCAGCCTGGTAGAATGAGTACACACACACACACACAGAGAAATCCTACTTTGTCTGCTTTGTGCTGTTAGACTAAGCAGAAACAAAGGTGCAGGTAAGACAGAGGGTCCCTGGGAACTGTCTCTCAACACACACATGCTCACTTGCAAGTACACACTCTCACACACATAGACACGCGGCAGGTCCCGGGGAGCCTGACTGTCAATATCAAGTAGAGCGAACAGCTCCCACAATGCCTCAGCACGCCCCAGCCGCAGGACCCAGTGGGGCTCAGCTGACACACACCGACGTACACATAAGCACACGTATGCAAGCTACAGACACAAAAAGCAGCAACACGCACCAAGACTTATACACACCTCATGCACACAAAGTTCAGGAGGAGTCTTTTGCAACCTTGAAAATGCCTCCATTTGTTAAATGCTCTTCAAGTTTAAATGCAATACTGGCCATAATTATATAGCACAATGCTTCATCTACCACTCTACCCCTTATAGCAGAAACAATCTGAGTTACTTTTACTGAAAAACTGTCCTCTAACAATTTCTGTCTTTTCTATCTGACCATTCATTCTCACCTTAGGTGCAGGTGAAACCTCAGCCTTCTTTCCTGCTGCGCTGGTTTCAGGGCTGACTTCGGGGTGATCTGTCTGGACGTGACTCTCCAAGTCCTCCAGGCTTTCAAACTTAACCCCACACTCTGGACACCTCAGTCCAGCAATGGCCTTCTCTGCCTGAGTGTCTCCAGGTGTGGCAGCTCCTCCCTGGCTGGGACTCTGGCCGTTCGTGCCCCTGATTTGATTTGAGCATTTGATTTGTTTAAGCTGATTTTAGTGATAACTGTTGCTAAAAAAAAAACTGTTGCTAAAAAAAAAACAAAAAAACCCCCCCCAAAAAAACAGGTATATTGTAGCAGGTATATTGTACCTATTGTAGGTATACTGTCTGCATGTTGCTCTATTGTATTTTTATAAAAGAAGGGGTTCACCTCTTCTTTACATTTTAAGGCTCTTTTTTTCATGAGCCTCAGTAGTTTTAAGAAGTATCTGTGAAACTTTTGGCAGATGGAGCAGAGAAAACCAGAATATACTGTGCAGAGATAAGTTTGTAAAGGGCCTTTTACAAATGCCTTTTAAAGACATTTTAAATGTTCTTTTACTTTTGTTAGTGTGCATTGTAGAGGGCATTTTAAGAATAAATACACCTTTATTCAGACAGAAGTGGTTTTGTAGGTGTATATACCGAATTACCCTGTGACGTTACAGTATTTACAGTAATTGTTGTTTGTTTCTCCCATCTTGGCTCATCCCAGGCTTCCTGCTCTTTTATGCTATAACAGCTGAAAGAGAGCAGCAAGCAATGCAAAGCTTCCAAACACTTGAGAGGCACTCATTTTTGACTTGAGTCTAGTAGGAGCAGTCATTATTCTTTCCCACAGAGGTAATCTGTTTAGTCAGATAGCATTCAGCTGTGAAATGCTGCATATTGCATGTGTGAATAGGGATTAAGTCATTTTTTTTAAAGTAAATTCTGTGACATACAAACTTCTTTTGAGCTACTGGTGATCATAAACACACACACACATATCAGCAGGGTTCATAACATGGTTGCCTACCTGCTCATGCAGCCAGCACAGAGGCCATAAGGCAGGCCATTGACATCTAGCTTCACCAGCTCGCCTTTGTTCTTGAACTCCTTTAGGCAGAAGGCGCACTTATACAGCTTATGCTGCTGCAGCTGCCCGTTAGGGGATGAAGAGGCTGAGCCATTTCCTCCTACTCCTCCATTCCCGCCTCCTCCTGCAGCTCCTCCGAGTGATGCACCAGAGGAGATCTTCTGCATGTGGAAGGTGCCGTGGATTTTCAGCTCCAGTGTGGAAGTGACCGTCTGCATGCAGACAACGCAGCGGAAGCCAGTGAGGGAGTTGCGGAGGTCAGGGTGCATCTGGCAATGCTCTATAAACTCCTCTTCACTCTGCAAGGGCATCTTACAGATTCGACAGGTTCCTGTGTCCAGGCTTTTACTGTGGGTCACCTGAAGAGAGGGAATATACCGAAGAATGATTAATATAATGATAACAGTAATACCCCTAGCTTAAATCTAACTTTTATCAAAGCACAGAAGAAAACCTTTAAAAAGAAGACAGAGATAAGATACTGATCACTACGCTGCATTAATTTATTACTTATTTATTATTTACTAAATTTAATTTTTTACAAAACCTCTACATTAGCATAATAAGACACCGTTGCTATAACTGACAGAAACTGTGTTATGTAACACCTTTGCTTGAATATACAAACATTTTTCCCGTAGTTTGTTGCAGCACAAATTGCCTCTCTTAGGAGTATTTAACTTTGTTTTAAGTCTAAATTCAAAGAAGACAAAGATGTTTCAGGATCAAAATACAGGTACACAAATAGAAAACGGCAAAAATGTCACAAAAGAAAAGCACAAACATGTGTCTGCACAGTATTCTGCATTGTTGTACCTGTGAAGGCATCCATCCTGCACTTGTTCTTTCAGTTTGAACCTCTAAGTTACTTGCTAAACTATGGACTTGTCAAAAGATACAAATACGGACCCAAAAGCAGTAAAAAAAATTTTTTAAAAGTACCTTGTGTTCAGTGAGGGTTAGCAGAGAGGGGAAACGTTCACCACATATTGGACACATGTAGTGTTTGGCAGGGCCACGGTGCGTTTGAGCATGCTCACGGAGCCCATTCTCAGAGAAGAAAGTTCTGGAGCAAACGTTGCACTTGTGGTTCCCTTTGATGAAATCTGCCTTCTTCTTTCGAGAACCTGTTGTATATAATTAATATTCATAATCATAAATACAATAACAATACATAACACAAAGGATTCCCTTCTAAACAATAAAAGAACATGATAGAATCATTACCAGCATCATCTTCTCCTGGCCGGATGTTGTGGTCACGCAGTCGGTGGTTCTGCAGAAGGGACTCCATGGTGTAGGCAGCTCCACAGATGTCACAGGCATACATGGGCTCTGAATTATCCAGTTCCTCTTCTCCCCCACTTGCCTCATGGCTGTTGGCTGTATCTCCCCCCTGGCCTGATCCTCCTCCCACAACTGCGGTCTTCAGCAGCATGTTCTGCAAGTCAGCTTGCTCAGCAGCTGCAACTGTTGCTCTTTCCACGCTTCCTGCTCCTCCGTTGCCACTTCCTCCTCCCCCTCGCTTGGAGGTCTGCGCCAAACCGTTAGGTGTCCCATTCTGGCTCCCGCTGCTCCCTGTGCCACCTCCATTGCCTGTGATGTTGCTGCCATCAAAGATGCAGTGCTTTTCTCTTAGGTGTCTCTCCAGCAGTGAGATTGCATGGAAAGCCTTGCCACAGAAGCGGCATGTGAACTTCTTGCTGTGAGTGGTGATGTGACACTGGAGTTCCACTTCCGTTCCAAAGGTCTCCCCACAGAAGATGCACTTCCGGGGCTTGAGTCCTGCCAGTCAAAGATCAAGTTAACATGAAGATTCAAGTTTAAAGACAGCTGTCAATTTTGGTTCATTTTCACAGGAACAGGAAATGTCAGATTTTACATTTCTTTATTATATTTTGTCCTTTTCACATCACAGTCTATTTTTTTTCCCCAAATAATCTGGTTTATTTGTTAGCTACAACTCAGCAGTGATCCCAATACAGCTGTACAGTACCTGCACCAAGACCTCCTGGGAGGCCTGACCTTTGGCCCAGATGGTTATGTTTAACATGAAGCTGAAGATCTGTCTCCTTCCTGAAGTCCCAGGCACAAGCTGTGCAGCGAAACAGCTTCTTCTCATTGCTATGCTTTACTGCCAAATGCACCTGGATGAGAGAAGGCCGAATTTTAGGACTGTAGGAATGCATTCATTTCTACAAAACTTCTCATTTTCTACTTGTTCATGAACTGATGGGAGAATTCTTTGTAATAGTATAAAGAGGAAGTAAACCATGTCTCATTTACCTGTATAGAGACCTTGGAATCAAAAACCTCCTGACAGAGAGTGCAGTGGTACAGGACAAACGTGTGCATGTCTAGCAGGTGTTTCTGCAGGTCATCCACTGATGAGAACTGTTTATCGCAGCTCTCACACACGTATTGGGTCGACGTGGTTGTGTAGTGCACTGTCAGGTGTTGAAGCAATGCCTCCTGCGATTCAAAGTCCTCCTTGTTGCACTGGGGGCAGGACTGGCGCCTCAGCAACATCTCCAGGTGCGACTTAAGGTGGGCCTGGAAACCTTCAAAACTAGCAAATCGCAGGTCACACTGGTTGCAGGGATAATCTCCGTTGCTCCCCATCGATGGAGTAGAGTCCCCTCCAAGTCTGTGGCGTTTCGGAGAAGAGATCTCGATGTCAGACGAGGCGGGGCTCAGGTCTGCAACTTTCGCTTGCCGTTTGTTATTAGCCAGGGGAATGTTCTTGTGGTTCTCCTTTATGTGCTTGGTGAGCTTGAGGAGTGAGCCGAAGATAGGAGAATTGGTGCAGTAAGGGCAGGAGTAAACCTGTACATGGATAATAACTCTTTACTCTTTTTTTTAAGATTGTTATACAATGCAATATACTGAGTCCTTACAGGGTGACAGAGAAGATGAAAAAGATATGAAAAATGGGAGAAATAAAGAAAGAGCAATACCAAATGAGGCACAGGCCATAAGCTAAAGTCCTATCCATCACTCTGCAAGCTTACAGATAAAAAATGTTAATACATTACTTATTACCAGACAGTGAAAATTGCTATATTTTTTGGCTTTTAAAGCCCAGGTTTATGAAAAGCTAGCACTCAAGCTAAAAGTCACTCATGTTCAATTAGTAATAGAAATGCCTTTAAGTTTTTTTCTTTTTGGTGTATATAGTTCCTATGATCAAAAACCAGCAAACTGAAATTGCAGTTTTATGCAGCAACTTTTTTTAATTTTAATTTTTCAGTTCTGAACTGTGGGTCAAAAAGTAAAATAAGTTGCATCTCTTACAGTGATTCATTAACTAAAGCCTCATTAATCACAGTCTCAATGCAGGAAATATATTTTCTTATATTAACTCCAACTATCAAATTAAATGGGAACCAGCTTATTTCTAATCCACTCAATAACTAATGATCAATTTCTTTCTGGTCAGTTAATATCAATTCAAATTAATAGGTTGTTTTTACAGTGTAATTTGTGTTTTGATTCTCACCTCCATGAAGGACTGAGATCCAGCCTGTAGTACAGGAGACTCAAGTTTGGCCACTGCTCCTCCTGATGCACTTCCGCCACCTGTTGCGGAGGTGCAGTGTGTCTGTTGAATGTGTTCTGTCAGTGAAGACTCTGTCAGGAAACCCATTGAGCACTGGTTGCAGAAGAAGGCATGGTTCCCTTCTAGGATGGAGAAGTTTTATTGTTTCAACAACAACAATTACAACTAATTATGACCCTGCACTTAAAGTTATGTTCAACAAATTGAATACATCACAACAGCCTTTATCCAACCTTCATCAGTTCTGCTCACAACTGACTGACACATTTTCAGGAACTTTCTGTAATTAAATTTTAAACACACCTAATGTGGTGGATCCCGCCATAATTCCACCAGGCAGGCAATGGGACACCCTGATGTGTTCTTGCAGAGAGTTGATGTCCCCGAACATGTCGGGACAGTAGTTGCAGTGGAATGCTGTGACGTTGGTGAACTGCAGCAGGGGAAAAGCTGCTGCTGCTGCACCCACGGTTCCACTTGCACGGTGAGCTTTGCGCACGTGTTCATTGAGGTTGTAAAGCGTCGGAAGAGTTTCCAAGCAGAGCTGACACGTATGGCTCTGTTGTGGTTTATCTGCATGGATGGTCTTCAAATGGATCTCCAACACTGCCAGACTATGGAAGTCTCTCTTTGAGCAGTAAGGGCAAGAGTATGTCACTTTACCCCAAGTCCCTCCCCCACCTGTGCAGACAGATAGGGTACTTTAGAAATACAGAAAGGCATTTAAGACTAACAAAGTGTTGACTATCAAATCAAATGATGTAACTGCTCTGGTTACTTTGTAGATAAGTGACTAACATACCTCCACCTTGATGGCCCAAGTTTATCCCCATGTCTTCCCCGGTATCAGTGCCTCTTCTGCGGCCACGTTCACTGCCCTGGCTGTGCTTTAGCGTAGAGTCGGGTGTGGAGCCTCTCTCCAGACTGGCACTGGAGTCAGGAGTGGCTGAGCTCATTGAGGCGACACTGCCCAGTGCTGGGTCAGGACTGGCAGCGCTGTGATTTGAGGAGTCAGGCTGACGATGGCTGTCTAGATGGCAGTAGACATCCTCAACAGAGGGGAACTGTTCTGAACAGACAGGGCATCTATGGATACACAAAAAAGACCAGTCAAAGTGAAGTTCTACTCCAGTATTCCACAGTAGTGAAAATCAGTGATTTGAGAAGTTTAAAAAGTAAATCTGCAGTACTTGTGTTTGCGGTTGGCATGCTGTGTTTCAATATGCGTGAGGAGTGAAGCCTCATCTAGAAAGATCTCAGGACAGTGGATGCATTGCAAGTCAGCTCGGTCCGACAGCTGGGGGTGTCTGGTCAGGACGTGTTTCTCTAGCTCGTCGGTCTGACTGAACGTCTCCTCGCAGTAATCACACATATACAGGTCCTGCTCCAGGTCACCCTCTCCTCCTGCTCCCTTCTTTCCTCCATCTCTCTCACTCCTCAGCGCGAGATGCTCTCTGTTCTTACGGTGAGCCTGCCAGAGTCACAAACAGTCAGACCCAAGACCCAAAGAAGCACGTACTATAAAAATATTTTGCCAAAAGCTTTTGACAATAAGCGAAAGCCTCAACTCACATACTGTACAGTCATATCATGTTAAAAATATTACCAGTTGTGTCACTTTCCTATTTTGATCCTTTGCTACTTTCATTTTTAAATAACCATGAGGATAATGGGCACCTGCGCTTATTACCCACATTGTTACTTAGTATAAAGGAGAATAGTAACACTTACCTGCATGTGGCTCTGCAGTGATGAGGTGGAGGAAAAGCCACGCTTGCACACACTGCACTTAAATGGTTTGCTGGAGCTGGACATGTAATTTAAATGTAATACAGAACATTTGTTAAAAAAAAACAAAAAACTAAATTATAAATGAATACCAATTTTATACACTTCATTATATTAATAAGTTCAGAAGCAGTTACCTATGTGTCTTGAGATGGATCTTTAGGTGATCAGAGCGAGAGAATGCAGCTTCACACTCCTGACAACTATACTTCTTATCTCCTAAATCATTTGACAGAGTGATCAAAGATAAAAAACACTTCAGAGAGTCGATTCATTGCTGATGTTAAATTATTAATTTTTATTATTATTAAATCATTCAGAAACAAAATCTCATTTTGATGTTTTCTTTATCTACTTCATCGAATAACAACTTTAAAAATGGCCCTGTAGTCGTAGAAGGTTGTTAGACAGCTCAGACATTTAGCAGTTGAAAACAGTGATTAAAACGTACAGGAGAACCGAAACACTGTACCACGGCAAACTTAGCAAACGTAGACAAAACAAACTGAGTTTGTATATACCTGTGTGGAGTTTGACATGGCGGTCTCTGCTCCTCTTGTGTTTAAAGAGACGGCTGCAGAAGGTACACTTGAAAGGCAGCTTGTCGCTGTGGATCTGCTCGTGTCGCTTCAAGTAGCTCAGACGGCTAAGGCGAGAGATAGATGAATAGCCAATATACAGTGATTACAATGATAACAATTATTATCTGTTATTTCAGCAGCACTTTACACAGGGGTTTAACAAAAGCAAGCACCCTTATCAAGATAACTAGATATCAAGATATCAGATTAAAGTGGATGCTTGGGACTGTCAGTTTCTACAAAATGTTTTTAAAAACAAGGCATTCATTTATTCAATAGCAAGAAAGGATAATAGCGAGGACAGCTACATAGAGTGGGTAATATAGAGGATAATGATGATGACTCTATGGTGTGCGTGTGACAGCTGTTCTTAAAATGGTTCTTGACTCATTCCCTTGAGAGGTTAGCGAGAAATGTATTCACCTCATTCCCTTTACTGTTTGCCTTAGTGGTCCACGTTACCACGGTAATAATGAGAATACAGTTTGTTCATGTACACATTGATATTCATAAGCAGGATATGAGGATCCATCTAAACATCCAAACATGACATTGGTGTTATTGTTTCATTCTACTGAGGTGGCACCTGCAGGATCTTTGGGAGCCAAACATGTGAATTTGGTACCTGAAGGACTTGTCACAGAACTGGCACGGGTATGGCAGACCTGCACCTCCTTCCTCCTCGCCGCCAGTGGCCATGCCAAGGTCACAGCAGCCATCGGGCATCTGCGAAGGTGATGCCACATCCTTACTGGAGGGCGAGGAAGGCACCCAGGATAAACCTGCTGGGTCATCATCACCATCTGACAGAGAGGGAGACAGACACTGAAACCTTTACATGTTTTTTCATTCATCTGCAGCACCAAAACACAGAAGCTACTGCCTCTCTTTTATTTATTTTTTTGTTTTTAATCACAGCTGCAGATTAGCAAGTAAAGACACAGGTGAGCACTGTCAGAAATAGTGGGGGTAAAACAGAGAGCATTAGAATGATTAAGAATTTTCATCTTTCTTGGAAGGCAAAAGGTGGGAGAAGCAGTCTGTGGAAGTTCAAAAATAAGAGCATATAAAGAAAAACAAAAAAACAAAAACGTAATTTATCCCGGTTACATACACACACACACACAGAGAAGAAAAAATGAGGATGGCAGAGATAGAATGAAACTGAAGATAGTGAGAGAGAGAGAGAGAGAGAGAGAGAGAGAGACACTCAGGCAGTTGCAACATCTAAATAGAAAGCTCCAAGAACTATGTATCCCCGAAGGAGCCCAGAAATAAGGACAGAGTGTATTTTCTCTCCCTTCATTCTCCCTCTGCAGCTATCCCTCGTTCCATCCTTCTCCTCACCTCCCCTCCTCCCCCATCCCTCCATCCATCCCCAAGGACCATAGATCCGCCTCATCATATTTTCATTAGGGCCTTGGCAGATTGAAACGTCGGAAAAGCGATTAGATGATGTGGAGAGCAGAGCGGAAAGATGGCGATATTCAGTCCCTTTATCTGTCATACATAGGAGATTATGCATTGCTCTTTTCCTTTTTTTCTCTCTCTCTCCCTTTTTTCTCCCTCCTGTGTAGTCTGGCACAGAGGCGACAAAAAGGCCACGACTCCTTTAATAGACACTTCAGAATGGATTTGAGGCGACAAAAGAGAGGGCTGAATAATGCTTGATATTGTTCTGTTCTTCTTTGTGTGCTCTGCGAAGAAGCACAGCGTGGCTATTTAGCATTTGCCTGAAAAATGTAAAGGAGAGGAGATGAAGAGAGGAAAGGAGAGGCTGTTTTCTTTGCTTTTATCTGATAGCTTTATCAACTAGGCCAGCAACAAATCAAAGAGAAAAAAATACAGAAACTAGAGTGAAAGGACCAAGAGAGAAGAGAAAGTCAGATGTGATTTGTGCCAAAATTCATTATGAGCACAATATTTCTGCAATGCAAACACATCATGTGCAGTACAGAAGTTTCTCCTGATAATTTTAGAAACCTCTCCAAAGCACACACCGTTTCACCTCAACCAAATCCAACCACAATCTTGTGTGTCTTCTGTGTGTGTGAGACAGCTCTACTGTGGATTATGCCTCACAGAGAGGGAGTGGAAAACAGATTCTTGTGATGAATCGATCGTGGGGAAAATGTAGGCATGGCGATGAGCAAATAGAATTCTGCAGGGGGGTCTGGGTTTGAAAAAAAAAAAAAAACTGTAAACGCATTGAATTATAAATTTGACTGGAAGCGTGTAGGAAAATTTAAAAAAAAAAAAGCTTAAGAAAACATAAGGAATAGAGATATCAACATGATGTCTAATAGAGAGAGAAAGAGAGGGAGAAAGGGAGTCGTTTGTGCTCAGGAGAAATACGAAAAAGGAAAAATACCAAAAGAAATAATGTGATTGAAATGATACAGATATGATACAGAGAAATATGGAAAAAAAAATCTGTCAGTCAAACGTTCAGATAAACAGAAAAATATAATACAAGGTAACTGATTATTTTTAAATAATTTGGTATACATTTTCAGAATAATTCAGTGCTTTCAACTTTTGGATTAGGGTTTTTTTTTCTCTCCCTGTCAAAATACTGTAAACACTCATGCTGTTTGATAACCTGAGTTATCAAACAGCATGAGTGTTTTTGCCTTCAGTGGTCCTAATATATCAGTGTGCCTTTTTTCACCTGATAAAAATACAACTTTAAATTTAAGAACCAGATAAACATCCAATATCCCTGGAATGAGACAGCCCCTCATCAAATAGCAGTCCAAGGCATTACTTAAAGGACAGATTTTAGTTTGTTTAGCAGATTAAAGATCAATTTGATAGCAGTGTTATACTTTTCCAAATGCATCAAAATCTGTAGAATGGACTGTGTGGAACTCATTGGGTTAAATCTCATGCATGGCAACATGCATGAGTGGCTACCCCGAGGTGACTGATAGTGTAATCGGGATCACACCAAATTTCTGCTACTCCTTAATAAGGTAAGTATTAGCTTTGAAACCATTTCTGCATAATAAATTGCTGCATTCTTAAAAGTTAGTTGCCTATTTGATTTGTCTTACTGTTTGCACATGTTCACTGACACACATCCATCCAGCATATTAAGTCATGCAGAGCACAGTGCAGGTACATCTTAAACTCTACTGTCATAAAAAAAAAAGTGTAAGTTCTTTATATGTTATTGAAGTTCAACCTCCAAGGACATAACGCATTGCTCTCACTGTTAGCGACATCAGCAAAGAACTGTGTTTAAAGCCAGCCAACAAAAATATACTTGTACCATGTGCTTGGAGTAAGGCTGGTGCTAAAATACAGTGTGTCTATAAAACGCCAATCGAGACACCCCCCCTCCCTGCTGTCTACTCAACAGGGCACAGGTATTTAGCGTGGCCTGAGAAAGATTACTGATGCGGTCTCAAACACAGATACAGCCTCCCTCATGCCGTTTGACTCTTTCTCTTGACTTTGTCAAACAAGACTCAGGTAAAGATAAACAGAAGGAGTGAGTGTGTGCTCAACCCTCAATGGCTGGAAAAAGAAACCAAATCTCAAAGACATGTTAGAAAAGCTGAAAATAAAAGGGAGTAAATAGCCCCCCACCCATCTCTTCAAAAAAAAAAAAAATGAAATAATTTTTAAAGTGTTTCTTCACAGTAATGTGTGGACACACGTTGGTCATTAAAGGCATGTATGAGTCAGTTAGTGGTAATGTTTCTGAGGTGGGAAAGTGGGGTGAAGAGAGACAGAAGGGGGAGATTGCACTACGGTGATTCAGTCAGAGCAAGAGGGTGAAATCACTTTTTGAAAGGGGGGGATGGAGGGGTGTTGAGAAAGAAGGGGAGGAGAGATTAGCGTCATTAAAGAGCCCTAATCCTCTGACTAGCGTGGCTGGCGCTAAAATGGAGGATCACACGGCTTTTTAACGGCGCCTTTGTCAGTCGGCCACGAGGGGACCTGGCAAGACAAGGCCGAATGGCAAACTGGGAGAAACTGGAGGATAGGGAGGGGGGAGCGAAGAAAATTTCAATGAAAAGTTAAATTAGAGAAGAATCCTCGAGAGGAGACAAGATGAGGAGGATGGATGGTTGGGGGGGGGGGGGGGAAAGAAACAC
>VUQS01011172.1:4339-14516 GCA_015108495.1 Heterochromis multidens
TTCTCTCTCTCTCACACGCGCGCACACACACACGCACACGCACACGCACACAGGCACACATGACACTGTAATAAGAGACTGCAGAGAAAAGCTTCAGGCATAAAAGGCATTGTACTGATAGGCTTACAAAAACACATTTGGTCACCTGCTGACCCAAACACACACACACGCACGCGCACGCACACACACGCACACACACAAGCACACACACGCACACACTCTCTCACAGGGGTCAGACTTTTAATGGGAATATGGGTTCACAGGGACCAGTAGCTTAATACATTACAGACACACACACACACACACACACACACACACACACACAGACTCTGCACTTGTATAGGTTAAAACATCAGAAATGGATTGTTCCACAGATTTGATATCAGGATTAACACCAACACTGAACATGTTTCTAGTCCAGCTTCTTAGCAGGTCTAATTTGCTTTCATTTTCTTTTTTCCTTTTACTGCCACACACAACCACACATGGGGACTGAGAGACACACCACGTCATCATTTAGTTTCCTGTACTGGGACTAAGGACCTATGTCTGTGTGTGCATACATGTGAGGAGTGTACAGCTGCAGTTGCTCTAGTCTTCAGAGAAAGAGGCCCACTGCTGTGCGCTGTGACTATTGAGGCCCTGTGGGAATCTAATTGTGTGTGTGTGTGTGTGTGTGTTTGCTTTATCTGGTTGGCCGCGTGTGTGTGTGTGTGTGTTTGCTTTATCTGGTTGGCCGTGTGTGTGTGTGTGTGTCGGGGGGGTGGGCAGATAAGTATGGTACATTAAAGATATGCTTGCCACTAAAAAGAAAAAGCCATCTTTTAGAATTTTTTTTTTTTATTTGTTTTTAAACTGCCACTACAGGATGTTGGCTGTCAGCTGCAGATTAATATCTTCAAAGTTAGAAAATGAGAAATTCTGTCTTTTGACAGTGTTGACAGTCCTGTTTAGCAATTTTATGTATCCTAAGAAATGGAAAATGGTGGGTAGTGACTAAAATTTGTGAAATGTGTTGATTACTAGTATTTCTATTAATAAAAAAAGGTAAATTTTTCATACTCAAATCTCAAGTAAAACAGTGTCATTATCCAGTATTGATAAAATACTTCATCAAATCTGATATTAATGATCATGTTTCTGATAATAGAGAGATGATAGTCCCCCGTCCCTTCTTGCTCTATCAACACATTAAAGGTTAAGAATTCTTCCTGGCTAATCTTCTACAAAAGTCTTACTTTCCTTTACGATTATATATGAAATATAATCAAATGGACAGTTTCTCCCATGCAACATTGCTCACCTGACAGATGACAACCCCAAAATTTGCCAGGGCGCCACCTTTGTCAGAGACTGTATGACATTCTACACGATAACAGTACCTGGTGTACTGAATAGGTGTTGGGTGCAGCAGTGCAAAACAGCACCAGGGTAATTTTAGCTGGGGTCAGTGCTGGCCTGAGGCACCAGCTCTCACTCTGTCTCTATTTCTTTCACTCTCCCTTTGTCCATCTGTTGGTCTGTCTGTCTTGCTCATTTTTGGCCACTTTTTACACTTCACTGCCTCCTTCGTTTCCTGTGTGTTACCTCCTATGAGTGTACGAAACAATGACTTTGTATTTACATGAAGGAGTATGAAATGCAGCCTACAAGCACACTTAAAAGAATAATGCAGGTAATGTGTGTGTATGTGTGTGAGATAAAGTGAGACTTCACTGTCTGTCTGCACACAGTACTTACAATCCTATTAGTGAGTGTCTCAGCAGGTAGGGTTGTGCACTGTTAGAAGTTTGTGGTAGAGAAAGCATACAGGAGCTATAGAGTTTGGTTGATACACTTCCTTCTCTCCTCTCATTGCCTCTTCAAAAGTAATGGCTGCAAATATGCTTTATATTTCACTTTCCCTCCCCAATTAATGTGTTCTTTATATATTTATTTATTCATTTGTGGGGATGGGAGTGATTAAAGAGTGTAAAAATAGAAAAACCATACTGAAACTGGAGGAGCGTGATAACTTTTCTAAAATATCAATTCAGCTCATTCTTGTGGCTTTTCTGATAAATGCTTTCCTGTTCAAAAAGGCGCTAGTGATAAGTTGTTGAACTTAATGTTTAGCTACTAAAGAACCAAAAATCTCCCTCAAACGTTGAAGTGAAGTTAAAGGGAGGGTGACCTTTCTTGTGTATTATTGACACCAGATAATCCTCCTCTCTGAAATGTACAGTGACCAAAATTTATAAAATGGACTTAATGTTTTATTCAGTGTGACCTGAAATGAGCGACTGAGCCCGTAAACTGATCAGTAAAGTCGTTACAGAGGTCAAGTAAGAGAGCTGTTTGCCTGTAACTTCTGTAGGACTGAAAGTCTTTTCGTAACAACAGGTATCGCCCCCTGGTGGCCTTTAAAAACAGCGCATGTTTAAGGGACTTTAGCATTGGCTTCACTTTTCAGACCGGGAATCTACATCCCTCTTTTACACTGCTTATGAGGTGGTTGGTTGCGGTGGGGGAAAACGTCCTCATTGTTAGGTAATTAGTAGAAAGTATTTACATATGTTGGAAATCCAAAAGTGGCTGCTGCTAGTCTGCAAAGTGACTCTCTTTCAGTAGTATGTTAATTCTTGTTGTGGCCATCGTGCTGTCATTACATTTGTTTCATTCTGTATACACTCCCCCTCTCTCTTGTGTCTATTCTGTCAGGATGAGCTTGTACGTTTCTGAAAGATTACCTGGTTTTGTTTGCCTGTGCCGCAAAGTCATATATTGTTCAAAGTCAAACCCCGATAACACTACAATCCTATTTCCCCACTGCTCGTTTGTGTGTGTGTGTGTGTGTGTGTGTGTGTGTGTGTGTGTGTGTGTGTGTGTGTGTGCACGCGCTTATATTTAGCTATTTGTCAACTGTGTTGTTGGGTTGTACTGTTATTATGTACCCCCTCCCTCCCCAACCCAGCCATGTCTGACAGGGTATCATGACATTAATCCCCAACTCAGATTAAGCGAATATCTTCATGTGCTTCCAGTTTATTATTTACATTTGCTGTAATCCTGTTTTTCACTGTGTGCACTGTTGCCTTGTGCATGCAGTCAGGAAAAGGCATATGAAATGACAGCTAAGAATGCTGATGAATAAAACATGGCTGCTAATACCAGTCTGCTCAGCTGACACCAAGATAAGGCCCTTGAGTGCAGCGTGTCAAAAGTTTTCATCAGAAGTTTTTACACTGAATTTAACTAGTGAAGCGAAGAGAGTTCAGTGTGACTCTGATAATGCTCATACTCTAATTTCTGACTCTGTCTTCTTTTATGTT
Source organism: Heterochromis multidens (assembly GCA_015108495.1). Classification (NCBI taxonomy): domain Eukaryota; kingdom Metazoa; phylum Chordata; class Actinopteri; order Cichliformes; family Cichlidae; genus Heterochromis; species Heterochromis multidens. Next base: position 7,651 of record VUQS01011172.1, read on the forward strand.
TCACTAGTACATGCCCATGCTATTGTATTGTTTAGCCTTTTCGTCCTGTTGGCAAACTAATATACTTAATCAAACTAAGAAAAGTAAGATAAAATAAGGGTGGTAGATGTTGTTTATATGCTAAAAATGGGCCATTTTAACCTGTTATTAAGATGTAATGCATAATTCAGCTTTTGTGGATATAAATGAGATGTTATTGTCATGAAATTAAAATGATAGGATGCTTTTATAAGGTTGTGTTGGCGCATAAATGCTAATGCTAATGGTCATTTTAACCCGTTGCTGAGTGGTTGCTAGGCAGAGTGATGACATCATATCTGATATAGGTAAAAACCCTCAGGGGCCTATGATGTACCTGTGTGCCAAGTTTGGTTGCCAAACTCCTGATGGTCTAGGAAGAGTTCGCGGACAAAGAGACAAACACACACACAGACAGACATTTTGTGTTTGTTTTTGCTCTGTTGTGACGTTTTATCTTGTCGTCCATCGTTTTCTGCGACTGGAGTGTCTCTTGTATTTCGTCATTGAAACAGGAAGTTTAGTTTCATTAAAGTAGAAGCTGTTGGTGACTCCAGTTTGATGCATGTACCTGTGTATTTTTGCATGATGTTGAGAAGTGTGTTTTTTGTCTGGGAAACTAGAGTTTCTGGCCCAACACCTGCTGTAAGAAAGCAGATGGATAGAGGCTTTGAAGATGTCAAAACAAAGGAAAAGCACTCAGAAAGCCTGTGGTAAATCAACTTTACATCTCTGCATCATTAGCAAGAAGAAAACACCAACTGTTACAGATGCTAAAAATACATCTGAAATGATGAGTGTAGATGGAACTGTTTGAGGCTATACAAATTAGATGGACAAAAGCTGAAATGCAGTGTATATTATTAATTTAATTTAATGATTACAGCCAGCTGTGTAAAATATCAGCGCAGTTCTTTTTGTACAATGACATCAGTGAGATCTGTGCTTTCAATTGTGACTGAAATCAACCACTCATGCATAGTTGCACAAAAATGAAGGAAAAAAGTGTAAAAATGTTAGATACTGTTTCCGTGAGACAAATGAAATGAATATAGGTGGCTATAGCGGCTTGTGTTGCATTCAAATGTCATACCAAACCTACTATACATAAACGAACACATGGTGGTTCATCCAGGATGCTTTTGAGTTTGAAACTGTATCAACAAATGCATACATTAGAGCAACTCTTCTTGTTTTAAGGTTCTAAATCTTAGGGATGGCAAAATAATTGCCACCAGCATTGTGGATAATTGATCAGTTGTATGAATTATTCATGATGAATGGGGAAAAAAAATATTAATCAGCTTGTGGTGCGTGCTTTGCAAATGTACTGTTTTGTACCTCTGTTTTTTATTTTTTTTTAAATGTTTGTTTGTGTAAATTGAATAGCGGTTTTGATAATGTCACCTTGGTCTCTTCAGAGGCTTTTCTTTCCAGTTGCTGTCCTATAATTTTATCACTTAATCAGACGACAAAACAAACAACACTTTTATATGTCATGTGACATTTCTCTGTTTTTATCTTTCTGTGATTGTAGTCTTCCCTCTTTATTTTGAATGGAGCTGTTCATGTAGATTTCACACAAATAACACATACACACACACACACACACACACACACACACACACTCATACAACGTATCTCCTTCATACACACACCTCGCCAGCTCTTAAGCCTGTGAAACGGGTCTTTTACCTTGAGGGGATTTTGCTTGTCATGTGTCGCAGAATGATGGGGTGAGCTGGTGGAGGGATAAGACACTCTTTGATGATATAGCCACTGCACAGTAATGCTGGTTATCAGGAAAAATTCTGGTGCAAAGCATAATCTTACATGTACGCAGAGGCTATGATTTGGGGATACACACATTACTAATGTTTTACCTGCAGGATACTTCATTATCACGTAGCACTCACACTGTGTCAACATAAAGAGAGCGAGGGGAGATTAAAGGGTGAGGAAATAGGGAGGGAATCGAGAGTAAGGACTGCTTTTTTTTTCTCCCCTGATTGAGGAGAAAAAAGATTAAAAAAGTGCTTTTCTGATCTTCCGCTCAGAATCTGATAAAAAGCACTTCCTATCGGAGTTACGATGTGGGGATTATTAGAAGTGTGTTTGAAGTAAAACATAAAAAGCGGATGTGCTGTAGTTGCTGGAGCAACATCAGGAGTCTCATAGGATGTATTGACATGCAGACTGCACCTAAGCTTTATGGGATGTTTGCTGCACTGCAAAGATTTTGACTTCCAGTTAAAAGATACTATGTTGAGTGGAGCCAAATCTTAGAGCAGATTGTATTTTGGATCAGGTTTCCCTTCATATTTGTTTTCTTTCCTGCCATCATGATGTGTGTTTAACCAGTGACAGCTCTTTCTTTTGCTGTGTCCCCTTTGCCCCCACGCCCTATTGTGCATCACTGGAAATAGTTCCTGAATGGACTGAGAGGTCCTCTGTCTCACACAGACATTTTTTCCAAACTGTCTGGTGCATTTAGTCCCGGGAACTTTGTTCAAGGAACTAAAAGGTTCCTTCAGATGTTTGTCTGCGTTTACACTGCAGAATGTATGCGGGTGAAAATTTGTACATTTATATATGGAGGAAAAAAAACAGTTTTTGCACTTTTTTTATTATTATTAACACTTTTTGGAAGGTTCAGTGGAACTTCATTTTGACCCTGGTTCCTCCAAATATTTGTAGTTCCTAGGAAAAGCAAGACTGGTAGAAACTAGAGCCTGACCGATATAGCATTTTAAAGACGGATACCGATATCTGATATATCAGGAGATTATATTTCTTTTCTTTCAGACACACAAAACATAATCTTATTTCCCTAACATTTGTTATGTGTAGCTATTTCTTTACTCGTTTTTGCTCTTCCCGACTCTCCTTTGAACAGCTGGTTGTTGTATATGTGGTGTTGCAGAGTTCTCTCTGGTGGACAAGCTATGTAACGTTGACACTTACATGGTTGAAGGGTGTTTCTCCCATCTCTTCTTTACTTTTTAAATTTTCATTTAGCAGCTGTTATAAATGCTGATACTGATAAATTGGCAAATAGCTGATAGCAGCCAATATGTTAGGAGACATAATGTAAATGCTGTTATATACTAACCATATACAGTAATTCACTATAAACAAGATGCACTGACAGCTGGTTTTGTCTGTAAGCCTACTGAATAGTATTGTGACCCTGCATGCGGCATCTGCATTATCTCATTGAGTTCAATCCCCATCCCAAGAATTTTTATATACTTCTCTGTTTTTCCACAGAGCTCTACCTGTTCCTTTTTAGCTTTTGAAATCAGTGTCTGCATTTACATAAGCATGTGTTTACATATATTTTCCAAGCCAAAAAAAAGTGAGTCCTGAAGCCTTTTTGCTTGTCAGCTCCTCTTGTTGTTGCTGACGATTTTTGTTTGCATTGGACAGGTCTCTGAGGTTTAGCATAATTAAATGAAGCAGCAAGATGATCAGCCAAAACATTTTACATGGGCTGGTGGGAGGAAAACGGAGGTTAGAGCTACTCACGTACACATACACAATAGCACATGAAAGTAGACATACCAGCGTGAGAGGCCTGCACATACTGGTATGCAAAAACCTAATCTGTACCTGTAGTCTCTTCTGTGTTTCACTTTGTCACACACACACACACACACACACACACACACACACACACACACACACACACACACACACACACACTTTTGCATCTCGGCACTGAAGAGACTGAATACTATGACCTTTTCTGTGACATACAAAATACAGAATATCTTGCTTTGTATGAGAGTGATTTTGTCTTTGTTTGGTTTCAGAGTTTCACCATGCTGGTTGATGTCGGCTGTGCGGCCCCGGCTTGCTAATGTTGTGCTTTTGCTTGGAATATTGAATCTTACCTGACCCGTGGGTTTGAATTCTTTTGATATATGAAATTTCTTTTCATGTGTTGCATCACTTTAGAAAACATTTACTTAGGGGAGTTTAAACACTGTTACCGAAGAGGAATTCATATTTATCTGCAAGCTTCTTCTCTGCTGTGTTCCATCATTGTGTACGGCCTCCACTTTGTCACATCATGTGTGGCATGACAATATAAACAATTCCATCTCGTTTCCTATTGCTGCTTGTATTCTGAACTTTTCTTTTTTCTCGTTTTCTATAAGTCTTATCCCGCACCCCACAGCTTATAGGCCCTTTACGATGAATCCATACATCTGTTTTTTAGTGTATTTTCTCAAATAATAGAACAGTGGGAACACATAATACTTCTAGTTGAGTTAGAACCTAAAGCACATGAGTTATGGTGAGTGAGGTAGTATGACTAGTGGTGCTTGGAGAGGATTAATAGTGAAGCATTGGCCGTCACACCATAAATGCAGCCGAGTCTGTTTAGCAAGAAATGCTTGTGAGGGGGAGACTCCCCAACTGCCATGGCCCATCTGCAAGTTTTCATGCCTTGTTGCCCATGAATTTACACTTTGCAGTGCCTGCTGCGCTCAGGTGCAACCACCACTAAATCCCACAGCTATATTTAAAAAGCCAACATTTAATCCCCACAAGTAAACATCCAAAAGAAGTCTTCCAAGCTAAATTCCCAGTTGCTTCTAAAGTAAAAGGCCAGGGGAAGATTGGAGACTGGAAGTACAAAGTGCAAAGTACTTTTCAACAGACTTAACTTAGAAAGAAAAACCTGATGCTCTGATTCCCGTAAAGCCAAAAATAAAGGATTTTGAGCTTGAAAACCTTACTTACTTTTTAATGTTTTTTTTTTTTTTTAATATCTGCCTTCCCAGTTGTGGAAACTGTTCCAGCCAATAGATATTAAAACTCTGAACAAATGACATAGTAAGCTTAATCCAATTAGAAAAATTTTATTTAAAAAAAAATAAAGCCTTTTGATAGTCTGCAAGCTTTAAATCCAAATTTCCCGAACAAACATGTATACTGTAAACTCTGCTTCTGGAAATATTGTCATCAAATAATAACACGTGCAAAACAGACCGTCTATAACATGCACACATGCACTTATCCCACTCTGCATGGAGAAGACCCAGTGACCCAGTTGTGACAGAAGGCAGTAGTTAGCCATAATTGGCCCACAGTGTTTTTACAGTGATGTTTTTTTCTCTATATAATGGCTTTATTCCACCTCCTTTAGCCCAGAAAAGGCCACTTTGGTCCAGTTTCTTGTGTGCTGATGCGTTCATAAGTGATCGTAGAGGTTAATTAAACCCTGACACTATCTGGACGAAACTTCTTTCGATGTGTACCTGTACTTTGTAGCTAATTAAACTTCACAGCACTCATGAGTGATGGAGGCTGCTAGTTAGCCAGTAATTGGGGAATTATATGTAGAGTATGAAATAATGTGTGCAAATCTTACTCAAGTTTATGTTATTAAAATGACCCTAGACTTTTAACGCAGATATTGTCCTTGTGGACCACCCTCACTTGCAAGAACATCTAAAAACCTAAAACTGAACCTATTTTGTCAGTAAAGGCGTGTAGTTTTCCTTTAGGCATGTGCATTTGTAGTATTCATTGTACAGAAAGTATTCACGGCGCTTCACTTTTTCCACATTTTGTCAAGTTACAGCCTTATTCCAAAATGGATTAAATTTTTTACCATAAAATTCTACACACAATACCCCATAATGACAAAGTGAAAAAAGTATTTTTGAAATTTCTGCAGGTTATCATCAAGGATGTCTCTGTACATTTATGAATTCACCTTTCCCTTGACCCTGACCAGTCTCCCAGTTCTTGCTGCTGAAAAACATCCCACAGCATGATGCTTCCGCCACCATGCTTCACTGTAGGGATGGGATTGGCCAGGTGATGACCGGTGATGGTTTCCTCCAGACATGACACTTGGCATTCAGGCCAAAGAGTTCAACCTTTGTTTCTTCAGACCAGATAATTTTGTTTCTCGTGGTCTGAGAGTCCTTCAGGTGCCTTTTAGCAAACTCCAGGCAGGTTGTCATGTGTCTTTTACTGAGGAGTGGCTTCTGTCTGGCCACTCTACCATACAGGCCTGATTGGTGAAGTGCTATAGAAATGGTTGTCCTTCTGGAAGGTTTTCCTCTCTCCACAGAGCAACGCTGGAGCTCTATCAGAGTGACCAACGGGTTCTTGGTCACCTCCCTGATTAAGGCCCTTCTACCCCGATCGCTCGGATTGGCCAGACAGCCAGCTCTAGGAAGAGTCCTGGTGGTTCCAAACTTCTTCCATTTACAGATGATGGAGGCCACTGTGCTCACTGGGACCTTCAATGCTGCAGACATTTTTCTGTACCCTTCCCCAGATCTGTGCCTCGATACAATCCTGTCTGAGGTCTACAGACAATTCCTTGGAATTCATGGCTTGGTTTGTGCTCTGACATGCACTGTCAACTATGGGACCTTATATAGACAGGTGTGTGCCTTTCCAAATCATGTCCAATAAACTGAATTTACCACAGGTGAACTCCAATCAAGTTGTAGAAACATCTAATAGATGATCAGTGGAAACAAGATCCACCTGAGCTCAATTTTGAGTGTCATGGCAAACACTGAATACTTATGTACATGTTATATTTTTGTTTTTTATTTTTAATAAATTTGCAAAAATTTCAAGAAAACTTTTTTGACTTTGTCATTATGGGGTATTAGAATTTTGATTTTCCGGATGCACTATACATTTGTTTTGAATGATAGAATGAGGTGAGGGACATTCAAAGTCGGGCACTTGTTTTTTTTCTAGGATGCCCAGAAGTCAGAAGTTTTTCCTCACATCTTTTTTTTTTTTTTTTTTTTTTTCTGTTTGTTAAAGATTTTTTTTTTTTTTTTTTTGTTTTTTGTCATTTTTTT
>VUQS01011177.1:4167-27905 GCA_015108495.1 Heterochromis multidens
AAAAAACTAAAAACACAAAAAAAAAAAAAAAAAAAAAAAAAAAAAAAAAAACTGTGTTAAAAAAAAAAAAAAAAAAAAAAAAAAAAAACTGTTGTGGCTTTTATGTGAGATTTACAGTAAGCTGTAGCTGACTGGTGCTTGCTAGGCCACACCTCTTCACTGGCTTTGTGCTGTTGGTGCCTTTGGAGCACTGTAATGGAGTTATCACACATAGTTTTGGTGGGCTATATTGTTTCTTAACACTAACTAGTAGATCTGTATCTGTGCAATGCATCTGGACAGTTTATGGATGCACCTTGCTCACCTTAGCCTGAACTTAGCATGCCACTCTCGCATTCAAATATGGCCACTTGTAGCTCTAAAAAAAAACAACATGCTAATGTTGAGGTTTCAAAAATCAGAGCCCAAAAACCAATGGGTGACATCTACGATGATCTTTTGTATCCAATCTATGCTGAGCACACCCCTCATTGACAATGACACTCCCCGGTGGCTGCAGCCTCCCCACCATGCCACACCACAAAACTGCTCAGGTAGAACATGGCAGAGAGCTCAAGGGATTGAACCAGCCTCCAAAACTTCCCAGATCCTAATCTCCTAATCTGATTGAGCATCCTCAACTTCCAAAGAGACTCCATCACCAATCATGACAGGACACCCTCTTTCCAAAGATAATAAAATCCACTTACCAGCACCTCTGAAACTACAACATCTTGTTTTCACACTGTGGCTTTTGCAGGGATTAAAAAAGGGAGACAATAATATGGTAATTAATGAACTTTAGAGGCACCGTTTAGCAGCCCCTGTCCCCTTTGGACAGAGCCAGGCTAACTGCTGCCAGTCTCTGTGCTAAACTAATCTAAGTGGCTGCTGGCATAGCTTCACCTTTATAGAGAAACTGATCAGCTTTCTGAACTGTTGGTAAAAACAGAGATGCTGAACTGCTGATTTATTTGCAAATACAATTCTTAAGAAAACAATCAAACTGATCAACAGAAAAGCAAATTGACAGCTATTCTGATAATTAGCTCTGGAAGTCATAAAAGGGTTTGTTTTTTAAAATAGTGGTAAATTTAATATCTTGGGAATATCTATAGGAAATTTAAGTGGGTGGTTTTATTGCAGGCCCACCTATGGATAAATATAAATGATCACTGTCATGAAACTGTCACTATACTCGTGTTTCTGTTGGTCTTCTTTTTCATTATATGTTTTACTTTACAGTAATCTAACAACTTGACACTATTTCAATAAGAAGTCATAAAACTAAGGACACCAATTTAGGAGAATAAAAGAAGGTAAATAAATACAGCCTTGAAATATAGTTGGACTCTTCTCAGAGGTACCTGTTTGTACGATCACACCCACACAGCAGGGGAAACACAGTAAGGGTCGGCTGTAAAATTGCAACCAGAAGAGAACAGACAGAGATGTGCTGAATGTGGCTGAGAGGCACAGACCTACTAAAGGCTCCGTTGCCACGTTACAGACTTTCAGTCGGACAAAACCTTCTCGAGTTTGGGGAGCCACCTGACGCCGTGCAGCCTGGCAAATAAACTGCCCTTTCAACAGCAAAACACTCTCTCGCTCTATCACACACACACTCACCAGGTTCTCAATTGTTTCTGAAGAGGTTCTGCAGATGCTGTGACAGAAGTAGAAAAATTAAAGAAGAAGGTGAACGAATTTGTGGTTGTTGACCTTACACTTTTCCAATTCCTGTCACAGAGCCACACATCCAACAGCAGCCGCTAACTCAGTACCAGGCAATAAAGATACAGCATAAAGACATTTTATTTATTTATCTTTTTTTTTGTTTGTTTGTTTTTTATTTGGTCCAATATGGAGATAAACTTTGGCACAGGATGTGGGTGTTATACTGCACTGGACATTTCTTGACAAGGTGACAGTGGAAAATTCTTAACTTGAATTAGTAGCTACATATTTTTGACCAATTTTGACACAACTAGGGCAGAAAAAACTACTGGATGAATTCAAACCACAACTTTTCACTGGTTCTTGATTGACAAACATGAAAATCTACTTTTCTTCCTTTAATACTTTTGTAGAGTCTCTTTGGGTTCCAGACTGCAAACTGGACCTATTATGCTTTTCAATAGCAGCATCTGCTGTGGTATACACTGTAATCATAGTGAATGCTGATATTAAACATGCCATATATGCAAGTATATGGATACCACTAATATGGTCAACTCAGGCACAGAAGCCCCACCCACCTGCTGTTCAAACTTTGTATTTATGAGGGGCAGCCAATTAAAAGAAGGGTGGCTTAAAGGAGGTGGGAGGAGAGCTAAAGTGACTTTTTTCAGACAGAGGATTAACTGAGGGGCTGCACCAAGACCCAGTATAAGATAAATAAGGATTATTGCGAACTGTGAATTATACAAAGCTACTCTAGTAGAGTCTAGGAATGAACATATTGAGTTGGAAAGTACAATAGTCCCACTTTAATTTATTGATTTACATTACAGGTTTATGCCTTTCAACATGATTATAATCAGTTGCCAGAAATTATTTGGACACAAAATTTAGAAAATAATATGCTATGGCTGAGCTAAACTAGAGAACTATATTAAATAAAATGAAAAAAAAAGGGGCGAGGTGAGCTAAAACAGCTTGCTGGAGTTAGTGGGTGAGTGGTATTTATATGGCCCTTTTCTAATTTTACTGAGCACTCAAAGTGTGTTTACATTACAAGTCACTTTTTAAGCACTTTTATTGATCACTGAGACACTCACATGCTGACTGTGGGCAATTTGGAGTTCAGTTTCCTGCCGAGGGACACTTCAACATACAGACCACCAGTCCTCCCATTATTAGACAACTTGCTGTACGTCCTGAGCCACAGCCACCCAGTAGCTTTGCAATCATGCAAAACACTTCCAGTAGAGTACAAGAACAAAGTGGAGCTGGAAAAGAGCATAACAGGCTGCCTTTAAAGCAGCTACAGACACACCTATAACTCTGTAATGTGAGTAAAAACATGTTTTGGTGGTCTTTTTGTTGCTTTGATTATGAAAGAAATGAGGGGGAAATACAGATAACTATGATTAGAAGGGCACCTCACATGCAGAAGGTCTCTAAAATGCCACACAGTGCAGCAGCTGTGTAGAAAAGTCAGCATGAGGTTTTGTGTAAAAGGTCAAGTGTTGGCAATGGTACACAGGCAACAAGGCAGCGTTAAGATTAATCAGACCTTGCATCTCAAAATGCTGCAGCAATGAACTTCTACACAGCTGAAGCGTCAGCGAGCAAGAAACTGAAACCTTATCGGCTGTGCAGGTGATGCTTTCCGTCCATCTTCTGGCTGCTCTGAAAGTTTTATGAAGGTCAGTGAGCTGGCAGGTTAGGATCCGCAGCTAAAGACTTGAAAGATCGAACCTGTCTAGCTTGAATAACTATTCTGAGATGATTATGAAATTTGACTGTTTTTTTCTTATCCATTTCATCTCTGTCTGTTCACTGCAGAGGCTGCGACATGTCATGTCTGATGTCAAATTAGCTGCAGGCTTTCATGGGCCTTGTTGCAAGCTAAACTTATCAGTATCTGAAGCTAAAATACACTTTCTAGCTGAGCAAAATCTACACCAATAGGTCTCTTCTGCCAACAAACAAGTATAAAAAGATCTTATGCCACAAGAAACAGAAAGGGAAGTGCATTAGATTTTGAAATTCCTTGTTTGCTTCACAAAATATGTACAAAAAAAAACAAAAAACAAAAAACAAAAAACCAAGCAAACAATAAAGGACGTCCTCAAAAAAGGCTGCCCACCTCAGGCTACAAAATAAGATAAGATATAGTTTTATTCTCCCAGAGTTGGGAAATTCCTTAACTTAAACACAATAGACAAATAACAAAAAGCTTAAATAAAAAGTATGTTATGTAGCTCAATAAAATACAATATTACCAAATTAATACCTTAACAAGGTAAAAAAAAATAATCTGAAATAAAAGCAAAGCTCAGCCCATATCATACCATCCAGATTACGGCCCAAACTGGATGATGTAGGGCATCAGTTTGGGTCAGGAATGAAAGAAGGCGTCGACAGATCATTTTATGTTGCATAGTTTTTCTTGCAGCATCTGACCTCACGATGTTGTGGCAGAAAGATGAGCAAGGTAGATTTTTTTTAAGACTCCCCTCACTTCTGTGTGGTTGACCAATATAAGCAGAGGGCGCTTGAAAGCTGCAAGAGAGTTTATTTTTTCCTACCACTCAGTTGTGTACAAACTAGTGGTAAAGAGGACTGCCGCAGCAAGTGTAGGTTTGGGGAACGCAGTAGAAAGTCAACCCGGTCGTTAAGAGTGACATCATTTGCAATTTCCTGGTCTGAATGCTCCCTCAGTTCTGAAAAGCAAACAAACACTGAGGCACCATTGACAGTTAATCAGTTCCAATAAAATGATCAGTGTGGCTCTTCTCTCAGCATAACAGAAACAAACAAAAGATCTACGAGGTTCTGTGGGCTGAACTCCTGACTGAAGTATTTCTGAAGAAACTAAAAAGTGCTCTAACTTTGAGAGTAAGCAAAGACAGAAAACTAAATACCAGGCACTTTTGCAGGGTTAGTGAAGTTGCGCACACGAGAGAGGTGAAGAAGAGAGCGCAGGCAGGGTGGAGTGGGTGGAGACGAGTGTCGGAGTGATTTGTGACAGATGGATAGCAGCAGGAGTGAAAGGGAAGGTTCACAAGATGCTGTGGAAACAGTGGCACTGACAAAAAGACAGGAGGCTGAGCTGAAGATGTTAAGGTTTTCATTGGAAGTGACCAAGATGGACAGGATTAGAAATGAGTACATCAGAGGGACAGCTCAGGTTGAGCAGTTTGGAGACAAAGTTAGAGAGGCAAGGCTGAGATGTGCAAAGGAGGGGGAGAGGATATATTGGACAAAGGATGCTAAAGATGGAGCTGCCAGGAAGGAGGAAAAGAGGAAGACCACAGAGGAGGTTCATGGATGTAGTGAAGGATGCTAGGGGTAGCTGGGATAGGGTGAGATGGAGGCAGGTGATCCGCTGTGGCGACCCCTAAAGGGAGCAGCCAAAAGAAGAATAGGAGTGAAGTTGGGCTAGTTGACATATTGTAATAAATGCCATCATATAGCAGGAAGAAAACACTGAAAACAGATCTAACTTCAGCCAAGAGAAGGTCTGAGATGATCCATCCACAGCATGAGTTTAGTCCTTAATATGTTGCTGCATGGTTTGGATTACACACCAAGAAAAAGTCCTGATCCCAGGCCATGGGATCATAGAAAGAACAGAAATGGCAAAAAAGTAAGACTAGAGGTTTCTTTGCTTAGTCCAATGCTTAGATGGTTCTTACTGACAGCAACACGTGAGTACAAAGTGGCCACAACAGAAACTGCATATTGGAAACTATTGCAAATCAGATGTGGTGATCTATTACAGCAGCTCCAGAGGAAACCATGGCAATGGGAAAGGTGTACCCAGGCACGAAAGGTATGTAAGCCGAGCTTAATTTTTGTGCCCATCCAGACTGAAACACATTGCTGGAGTTCTCATACTAAAACTGGCTCAGCCTCCAATTTTGGGGGTTCCTTAAACTTTCCCTAAACATTTCAAACTGCAGGAACCTTCAAGAGAAAGCTCAATTAATGCTAAATCCTTTGCATTACTCTTACAGTCACTACAGTGTGTATTTAGTGTGCGTACTGTTACTTTATAAGCATTAGCAGTAGAACTGGTAGTAGACTAGAGGAAGCAGTGGTAGTGTGAGTTGCCTTGCCCAGGAATGTTGCTTCTACTTTTCTGACGTCTATCTCTGTTTCACATCAGAGCTGGGAAAGGGCCGAGCACAGAAAAGCAACTCAGCAGCAGCACGGCAGTGGCGACAATGGCTCAGAATAAAAGCTGATAAAGCGAATAGTCTGACCCTGACACATCCTGACATGCTGTTCATCTCAAAGGCAGCCAGACGCTGAGCACTGGAGATGCAGCTCTGCAGAGGAAAAACAAGCTTAAACACAGATTTAAGGTGAAGATGACAACTGTGATATATGTGAAGGCAAGACCTGAAGAAGAATGTTATTTTTCTTTACTTGATTTTTGTCTCAGTTCAGGGTTTTTTTATATGGTCTCTGGGCTTTATGTCAAGTCCTGCAGGTGGACAACACCTGCAAGGTTTAGGATCTTAAAACTGTGTTTTAGTCACACTTGTGCACACCACTACAAATGCCCTGTGTTTTGAAATTGTAAAGCTCCCCACCGAGTTAAGCCGCATTATCCTGAAGCGGGACAGGAGGGATAGAAAGGCACACCACTGTCAAGTGTGCAACATTCAGAGGTACCATTTCCTCCTACAGTTTTCAAAGTAAAACATTTTTTTTCTTTAGTAATGCTTACTTTTGCTACGTGTAGTTTACATGTCTGTCAGTGTACGAAATGGTACTTGAGAAACTTTCACTTAAACGCTGTTTTTTAAGCTACGACACCTTTTTACACCAGAAAACTTTATGAAGTGTACATGTGTTGCAAAGTTACACATAATTTCGACAATGCTTATTTAGTTGGTTATTAATATAAATAATTTTGATGATGAAAAGACTGGCCACTGCATTCCTACATGTGGATATACGCTCTTTTAACCGTGGTACTGACATAGTTCTCGATTTTATTTTGAAAGCAAATTCGCTTCATTTCCGATTTTAGCATATTTCTGACTGAATTGACGAACCTCGCTTCACTATAACTCTATCCCCTCTTCTCCCCTGAGGCAGGATGTATATAACAGTGACCAACTTTGTAAAGCACATTCCTAAAGTTTACATCCGCATATTTCCCAGTTTCACGATGTAAACAAGTGAATAATTTTAACGCTTTGAAGGAGAGAGCACCGCGGAGGTCGTCAAATTGAGTGACAGATCACCACAGCCAATCAGCCTGAGAGCTTGCGGCGACAGCCAATGAGAGGCCGTGATTGGTGCTCCGTCTGTATTGATTCCGTTGCGGGAGGTAATGTAGCAACAATCAGCTGAACTACAACCGGAATTAAAGCGTTTTTAACATTTAAATAAAAAAAAAAAAAAAAGGACTTAAAAAAACCCCATATCCATACACTGAAATGATTGAATTAAAAGCAAGGTTTACGATACAGCTTAAGGCATAGGGGTTTAAAGGAGTTTTTGGATAGTCACATACTATTTCTGCTGATTTTTAAGCTTTGTGTACACACCCTTTTTATGTTGAATTTAATGTGAAGCAGTAAACCTCTTCAGAACAATAACTGTGATTCTATAATTAAAAAGATGAAACAGCAAACATAAATATATTTAATGATATCCACTTTAATGTGTTAGTTTTATTTTGTAGGATGGCACCGGACGTTGCCTTCTGCTACTCTGCTAGCTCAACACCGGAGGGGTTTGGCTAGGTAGGCCTTAGTGAATACAAATAAGCACAAAGTTTACCAGAAGAAAACACAATGAACCATTTCCCCTAAACGCATAACAACCCGAATCATTCCACACAGGCGCCCAGAGAAGTCCAGAAAAGCCCCGGCGCCACGCTCCATTTCACTTCGAAGAGCCGTCATTCAGCCCCGCGGTATCGCTACCGTGTCCGCTGACAGATGCATTTCAGGAGCTCGACAAGTTCCCAACAGCTCCAACATTAATGCCCGCCGCACCGGCACAAATTAACTCGCCAAAGGCTCACCTTGCTCTCAACTCGACGGCTCCTCCTCGGTCACAAATCCTCGGGCAAAGTGGAGCCGAAAATGTCCATGGTCCCGTACCAGGAAGTCCAGGGCACTTCTCAAACTCCGTGTGTGGGAAACCGCGCAGGATCCCAGCCAGGTAGCAGCAATGCGCCGCCCGCCGGGCTGATCTGATCTCACCGGCTGGATGCTGCAGCTGCAGCTGCGGCTGAGCCCAGCCTGCAGGATTCCCCTCACATAAAGATCAGCCACAGTCACAGGGCACAGGTTTTATCCTGGTTTCTGCTGTCTGCTGAAAAACCAGGCGAAAACTGTTTTGACCCTGAGTCAGAATCAAAATGTCAAACACTTTTTAATCACCATAATTGATCAAATAATCAATAGCGGTGCAACCTGTAACTTCCATGTCATTTTTTAGTATTTCATTTGTCCTTTATTTTTCGAGAACATTTTGTTGTTGTTTTTTTTGTTTGTTTGTTATTGTTTTGTTTAAATAAAAATAACAAAAATAAATTTAAAAAATCATCGCTTGTTTTCTATATGGCAATATAGAAAACTGCAAATTTGCATCCAAAACAATAAAAATTCCAGGATTTTTCAAAGTGGGATGCGGATTATGTGAGAAGTGGCACTGCCTGGGAGCCTAAAGACAGTTTTGTATTGAAGCAAATATTTATTTAGGTAAAAGGCATAATCCTACTTAAGCCTTAGCTATTTTAGCAACTAAAATGACCAAATGCAGTCATTTATGACTTCTATCTATTTTACAATACTTTTTTAAGGACTCCATTGATGTTTATTCTCATACTGTTTTCTGTTTTCTGTGATAGATATTCACAGAAAGTGTTCTAATTTAATTAAATATGGTTTTCAGTATTAAAAAAGGAGTTAATCTGACTCATCTCCCTCAACTGAGCTTTGGCAAAAGTACTGGGCCACCTACTACACATTACACCTACAAGAGCTTTTATGACATCCAGTTCTAAAGTGATTCCCCCTTTGTAGCTACAACACTCTTCTGGGAATGCTTTCTGCAAGATTTTGGAATGTGTCTGTGCAAATGTTTGCCGATTCGTCCAGAGGAGCATTTGTAAGGTCAGACACTGGTGTTGGAGGCTTGCAGTCTCCGTTCATCGCAAAGGTTTTTGATGCAGTTGAGGTCAGGCCTCTGTGTGGGCCAGTCAAACTCAGCAAGCCATGCCTTTATGGACCTTGCATTATGCACTGGGGCACAGTCATGCTGGAAGAAAAAGGCCTTCACTGAACTGTTCCCACTGAGTTGGGAGCATAGAATGGTCCAAAAAATCTTGCTAAGCTGAAGCATTAACATCTCCCTAAACATTTTAGCCCAGGCCAAATCTCAGGAAAACAGTGATTAAGAGGTGTGGCGGTGTATAGTCTTATCTGCCCCAAGGCTTCTGCAGCAGTAAATTTTACTTCTCTAGGTCTGCTTGCAATGAGTCACTGCAAAACATTACAATGTAGTGATTAGAAGTGGAAAATTACACTAAAATCAAAGCCTGTAACATAAGAAAACATACATACATATTTCCAGGCTCATAAATGACACCACAAAGTGTCAATTCTCTTTGCCACACTGATGGGTCAACTTCTATAAAAACATCTAACAAATTGTAGGAGAAATAGATTTACGAAGTCATGGTTGTAAACATAATAAAACTAAGATAATGAAAAATGTAACTTTACAGCTGAGGTCATGAATGAGCCACTCAGTCAGCTGGAGGTTTAGTAATAATACAACAGTTTTAGCATTAAAAAAATACTAAAGAAAGTACTAAAGAAAGTACTCATTGTGCAGAATCATATACATTACTGTATATCATATCATAATTATTGATTCATGAATGTGTATAATTCAGTTCAATTTTTATTTATATGGCGCCAAGTCACAATAACAGTCGCCTCAAGTTGTTTTATATTGTAAGGTAAAGACCCTACAATAATAAAGAGAAAGCCCCAACAATCAGACAATCCCCTATGAGCAAGCACTTGGCAACAGTGGGAAGGAAAAACTCCCTTTTAACAGGAAGAAACCTCCAGCAGAACCAGGCTGAGGGAGGGGCAGCCATCTGTGTAACACCTCAGTGTTGCAGCTGGAGATTAGTTTAATCACTTATGTTGTGCTGGGTAGCTTTATCTAATACAGCATCATATATTGGCAGATTTAAAATTTAAAATCTGTCAAATAAGAAGTAACTAAAGCTTTAAAATAAATGGTAATTAGTACAAAGTACAGTATTTGCATGCAAAACAGAAAATAATAAGTAAAGAAAAAGTACATTAAGACTGTACTTATTTACATTCCACCGCTGGTCCTATCCATGCACTTATCCAATGGAGATTTTAGTCTAGTTCAGTGGCATTTGTTTTGGGGCACCAGGAAGGGTGAATTATATTTTGGGGGAGGGTAGTGTTACCCCATAAGCTTTGGCAGGAGTTGAATACAGTGTGTTCATATTAATAAATAATAGTGTGTTAATCGGAGGCGGGCAATCTCACACTGAGCTTGAATTGATCCTTTATTTAACCAGAAATCCTCTGGAACTGAAGTCAAATCTAAACATCTAAAAAAAAGAATTCCTAATGTGGAGTTTAAATGTGGTGCTTGGACAAGTTAATCCAAGTAAAAAATGTGCAATAGTTACTTGGTTCCACTTATAATTGCATGCAGTAAAAAAAAGCTGGATGTAATCTGCCATTTTACAAATAAAAAAAGCCCAAATGAATATTTAAATAAAAATCTGGGTTGGTTTTATCTTCCTAGAAGCTTTTGGATGAACTTTTTCATCACACACTTTAATCTGCTTCTGCCGCTTCCACTGGTTTCATTTGTATTCCCATCTCGGCTTTGTCGACAAACAGGGCTTGTTTTGATGAAGAGGGTGTCGAGTGTCCACACACTTCACGCAGTGTGGAAACATTTCCCTCATGTTGCTTCACTGAGGAATCCATTATCGCTGCTGTTTACACAACAACAACAACGCAGGCATTTGCTGATAAAATAACAGATTACATAATGATAAGGCATTAGGTTGCCCTCTTTAGATACATCTGCTCTCCAGTGGCATAAACAGTGTGTATTCTAGCCTAGTTTGACTCCAGTTTTGCTTTGCAAGTGACATAATAATCACATCAGTGCAACATTGTAATATATTAGTAAGATTTCTGATCCACATGGTTCCCTTTCCTATTGTTTCTGATGGATTCAGTTAAAAAATGTCAGCTTTATTCCAAGTTGGACTTGGAATAAAGCTGACATTTAAAAGATCAAAACATTTTTGGCATACTATCTAGTCTAAGCAAACTGGACTTCATGGAAAAGAGAATATATGATTATAAAAGGCCCTTACTGTACCAAAAATTATGTGAGCACAGGAAGGATAAAGGAGGGCATTGTGTTTTTGAAGGTATTAAAAGTGTAGCCTGCAGATGGGCTTGGATGCAAAGGAAATGTTTTGTTTCTTCTTGTTTTTGTCTGAAAAATTACATTTCATTGATGTTGGACATGAAAAAAAAGAGGACAGAAGAAGAAAAGAAAAGGAGGAAAAAAGGGAGCTGTTGTCATCTTTAAAAGAGCTGCTCCTGGCCTATTTTTATGAAAAAGCAACTCAAAAAACTGTCCTAATTTTGGACAACCTGCTGATAATGTGCAACCTACTGTGGTGAAAACAAAAGGAGATGAGGGATGATCATAACGGGCCTTTTAGTGGCAGATTTTCTCTCCAAAATGCCTTTAAAAGTATTAAATTTGCCTTTTTTTTTGAATGTCCACAGTTAATGCAATTGGGATAGGACAGAAAATGACTGAACAAAAGATGTGGTGTGATTGTGAGCAGGCCCTCACTGCTTAAAAAATGCTGCAAGTGCTCCCTACAACAGGTAGATATGTCACTTTGATACAATAGAAAGGAAAGGGTCATCAGAGGGTTGCTCACTGAAGATTTCTGTTCACAAAGTTCAGTACAAGTGTCTTTGCAACCAGAAAGGAAAGGAAAGGAAAGGAAAGGAGAACTGGGGCAATCACAACAGGGCTTTCAGTGACAGATTTGTCTTTAAAAACATGTTTAAGAGTTTTAAATCTGTGTACATCCTGCAGATTTCCTCTCCGACACAAAGCTGCAGAGCGGCATTCTGAATGCGCTCAGTGCCGTGCAGCTTAGTTCAGCCAGGATCTGTCTGCTGTTTTGTGTTTCACTTCTGTTACAGCAGGCGCCGAGGCCCTGGAGGAGCCTTAAACACACACCCAGAGTGTATAATGAGGCCTGGGTACAGGGGCTGCACTATTTACTTTCGAGAGCATACTGTTTATAGAGAGGAGCTGTTTAACCCCCACTAGCAGACCATATTATTGACTGCAGAGTGCTGACTGGTGACTGGGACTACACCTGATGCTTTCAAATGTAACACGCCGCCATCATTTGGTAAACAGAGCAGGACAGGGTCAACTGTGTCATCAAAAATCCAGCAGAGGAACCAAAAAGTCAACATTTATAGCCTTTCTTTTTTAACCCATTTCAGGTCAGTTTGTGGTGGTAATGAATCCAGGTTAAATGGAGTGTTTAAGGGTAGTTTACTGTGTGAGCACAGTTAGCCAATTTTCACCAATCAATAAATAGATACGGCAGATATTAATGGGTCAAATGTCAATCATGGGGTCACTTTTAAAACTGCCTCAGCCAGCAGACCTCATGATGAGCATGTTGGAAAGTAAATTAGTCTTAATATTATGAAATGTACAAAAAAATGCACCTCTATAAAAGCAGAGGTTTTGGGAGTTTGCTGGTCTGGAGCATTCAGGTGTGTGTTAATACAATGCAGAGAAGAGAAGACATCAGCAATGATCTTAGAGAAACTGTTGCTGCATGTTGATCTGGGGAGGGTTATGGTCATTCCTAAACAAAACATTTAAGACAGTTGCCAAACTTTCTAGGAGTGGATGCCCCAGCAAATTTGTCCCAAGGTCAGACCATGCAATGCTCACAAAATGTTCAAAAAAGTCAACAGCTACATCTCACACTCTACAGGTCTCAGTTAGCATGTTAAATGTTAAAATTCATGACAGTACAATTAGAAAAAGACGGAACAAGTACGGCTTCTTTGGAAGGGTTGCCAGGAGAAATCCTTTTTTCTCCAAAAAGAACATGGGAGCACAGCTTAGGTTTGCAAAGTTGCCTCTGAAAAAACCACAAGATTTCTGGAATAATGTCCTTTGGACAGAAGAGACCAAAGTGGAGATGTTTGGCTATAATGCACAGCACCAACCACAGCATATCAACACAAACCACAAACAACTCATACCAACTGTCAGCACGGTGGTGGAGGGGTGATGATTTGGGTTTGTTCTGCAGCCACAGGACCTGGGCACAAGTTATATAATGAGATGCACTTAGTTCCTTTTTCACATGACTGTGTGTTAATGCTGCCTCTCTAAGGGATTGCAAATCTTAACAGTTTCTCACATTCTGGAATATTAATCACTTCTTTGGTCTAAGCAAAGAAACTATTTCCCATCAAATTTTCCAGTGTATGTATTCCAGAATATTCTGCACTGATATGCTAAACTTTATATTTAGAAAAACAAGTTGAATGATTCTTGGTCATCTCTGACAGTGGACTGTTGTGGCCCTGGGTCTTTTTCCCAGTGTTCTGTGATTTTTGGTCTTTCGAGTTCTCTTATTGTTAAACATCTTCAGTTTGTTTCTTAGTTTACTTATGGTTTAGATTTTCACCTTTGTATCTTTCTGCTTAGTTTGTTCTCAGTTCTGGCTATTTTGAGTTTGGTATCCTACCTCATTTCTCTTCATGATTTTATTCTCAGTCCTGGTTCAGTCTTTTGTAATTTGTAATTATAGTTAATTCCCTGAGTTTGTTTTTCCTGCCCTCTTGTGTTCTCCTTGTCAGCAGGGCTCACAGTCTCCGGAGCCCTGCTGAGCAGCCCCAGCCTCCAGATCTTGATGGTCCCTCTCCAACTGAACCTGAACCTGAGCCCGTGGGTCTCTTGTGGCCTGTGCATGAGCCAGAGTCAGAGATTTCAACACTGCCTGAGTCAGAGGGTCTCCACCCCCACTGCTAGTCACCTGGTGAGCCTCCAGAGGGGTCCCGTCACCACCACTGATGTCGAACTCTAGCCAAACCACTGGAGGGTCCTTGTCACCGACGCCAGCCTCCAGCCAAGCCACCTGAGGTGTCCCATCATCTCAGCTGTCATTGGCCCCCGACTAAGCCTCCAACCAAGCCCCCATAGTTGCTCCATCTCCACCGCTGGCCTCCTGGCCAGTCCCCAGAATTGCTTCATTGGCTTCTGCCCCTAGATCTTGCCCCGTGGCCGGGCCAACCACCAGAACCGTGTCTTTGTGTTTTGGACTTGTGTGCTCACCATTTTCCTTTGTTCTGTTCTCGGTCCCTCCATCCAGGCTCCCTCCAACCAGCTGGGTCTGTCATGGTCCTCGGTCTTTGACCCAGTGTTTTGAGTTTGTTGCTCGTAGTCCTTAGTTAAGAGTTTTCATATTTATGATTTTCTATATTCTTGTAATTATGTTTTGGATTATGTGTTGGAGTTTCTAGTTTCTTGGTAGGTTATATTTTAGTCCTTAAGTTCTAGTTATCCTGCCTCCCCTGTGTCTTGTTGTCAAGCATCCATCTCTGTGTTTGTTGTTTATGCCACTCTGTCTTAAAGTCTGCATTTGGGTCCGCATTCATCACTCCACATGACATGGAGCTATTTGACTGTTACTCCTCGTGCTTTCAAACTACTTCCATCTCCCAGTTATTGAAGCTGCTGTAATCTTGGAGCCACTCAGAGCTTTTGAAATGCTTTTACGTCCTTGGCCTGATATACGACTCTTAACAGTTTTATGCTGAGAGTATCCTGACTTCAGGGCTTAGTTTTGTCCTAATATGCAGTATGAAATGTAAGACCTTATATACTCTAAACTATATCCAGTCTTTTCAGTTTGCCACCAGTGGACTAAAATCTTATTCTAAACTCTTCTCAAGGATTATCAGAGGAAACAAGACTGATCTGACCACAGTTTGTAGCCCCTTTGGGCAAAGGGTCTGAATACTTTTGTAAATGAGAGATATCAATAAAGTTCAGTAAATTGATGTGAAAGATCTTTGAAAGATTCGTATTAGCTGTTTAGGTAATAAAAAGGCCACACACGACTGTTACAGCTGCTGGAGTTTACAAAAAGAATCCTTTCAAAAAAACCTTCCTTCTTTTGCAGCACCCCAGAAGTCCTTAAGACGTACACAAATAAAGAAAACTAAGGAAACAAACACCTCTAATTTAATACTTAGGTGTTCTTAGGCTGCGTATTGACTTTTCTCAACAATGTCAGATTCAATCCAAGTTAGCCATTGATTTATTCATTTGCTGCATGTTGTGCTCATTTATTGGAGATGTCCTTCATTTGTCAAGGACGCACTTTCCGGTGAATCAGAGCCTAAATCTGTGAAGAACAAACAGGGAAACACACAAGCAAGCAGCCAATTTAAATGGGTGTGTGGTCAGATCAATCAATACGTCTCAGTCTGTTCCGGGCTCTCAGCTCAGTGACAGGAAACAGCGTCACAGCCTGTAGGTAATCACGGATATGTTTTATAGTCCAATCTGACAGTCCCGCAGACCTGTGCTGCTCAGTGCCACTGTTACTGCCTATTTGTTATCCTAATGTGTCATGTGACCATGTTAAAGGGGCAATGAGAGGGACTTGATTCTGGCTTTGCCCTGCTGCGAGTGGTGATTTCACGGCCTATTAAGCCGGTGATTGTGTCACGGCTGTCTGCAGTGAATTCTACATCAGTTCCACCTACAAGTGCCCAACACAAACAAACAGGAAAGTGAAGTTATTTCCTCACTTCTTCATCAGGAGTACATTTAAAGTAAGCAGAGGATTCAAACATGCTGGAAACATACTGACATATATACATATTTAAGGTATGCCATTTTAAATGTGTTCAAAACATAAAAGGTATAAAAACCATGGCCAAAGAGTTGCTGAGGATTTTAAGATTAAATATGTCGTCTCTCTAAGCATTTCAACATCTCAGGAACGTTTATGTGCACGTATATTACATCCATAAGTGCAAATTGTTATCCTTTATGGACCTGGGGTGAGTGATGGTGGCCACTATGTGAGTTTTATTCCACATTATGTGTACTGTTATGAGCTTCTCCTTTCTTCCATTGTGCTTCACTTCATGCCATGTGCGTATTAATGTTGTGTAACATAAGAGGATTTGTACAGTAAGTCTGCGGTTCTTGGCAGTCATGGAAGTCAATCCTACACAAAACATGGAAAAAAAGGGTGAGGCGGGTGGGCTGGCAGCCCTTACAGGCGTGCTGGAGACCACCTGGGAGTAAGTATACTCTACCTTCCTTTGCCTATGTTTTTATTAATGATTTTATGAAGTCACTTGCTTATATATATCTATTGACTCAGTTTAACATTATCTATATAGTGTTGTGGCTGCACCCTCATTGGTAGTTCACATTGTGGAGGATATTGTGCTTCCACCTGGAATGAAATGTGCTCTACAAATAGTTTTTCTTGTTTGCTCGCTGATAGGAACTCTAAAGTAATAAAATAGCTGGCCAGCGGTTGGTAAGACGACATCACCTCTTGTTGTGCTCTTCATTTTCTCTCTGCACTGCTTTGCTGTGCGATGGATGAGAGAGAGTGCACGTGGAGTTCTTTCTGTTTAACTCTGACAAGTTTAAAGTGCTGCATTTCCTCCCTCGCATATGTTGATCAATTTCTTCATTTTTCCTTCCATTTTTGAAGGTTAATTAGCTCTCTGAGATCCAAGTTATCTGTGAGGACCCTAACCCTGTGCAATGAAAAAAAAAATGTAGATAAAACAAAAATCTAACACTAATTAGCAGGTATCTGTGTTTGTGTGTAGCACCCATACACTTCATGAATGCAGCTTGTTAACCAAACCTTACCTTATAACTTAGCACTCCACCATCTCTGTTAAATATGGTCACTTCTGGCTCCAGAACACAAACATGGCGACAGCCAAAATACTAATTTTGAGACTTGAAAATGCACAGTGTAAAAAAGGTAAGGTAGGTAATGTCATGGTGGCTATGTCCATCTTTTATGTACAGTCTGTGAGTGGGATACCTGGTCAACCATGGCTGCACAGGGTGTTCCTATAAATTCTCACATAAGGGTTGATTTCATGTTAGCTTGTCACTATAGAGAGGACTATAAATATAGACTGCCACTTCCTGTTCCTCTTCCTGTTAAAAGGGAGTTCTTCCTTCCCACTTTTGCCAAGTGCTACTCATAAGGGATCGTCTGATTGTTGGTGTTCTCTCTCTCATTACCTTACAATATAAAGTGCCTTGAGATGACTGTTGTTGTGAGTTGGTGCTATATAAATAACATACAGTATATGTGAACCAAACTGACAAAAGTTTTGTGAATTGTGTTACAAGCAGAATCATTCAAAAACTGCCTCCAAGTTTTCACCTACAGGACAGGTGCTTGTTTCATCTAACAGGGCATAATTTGACAACGTGCTGCTATGAGTTTATGATAACAATAAATCAGAATTTTAATCACTGTTCTCCACCTTTTCAGCTATGGTGTATATTGACAGGTAGTGACTGAAGTGCACAGTACACAGGAGTCTTACTGTTACTTCAGAGGTCTAAAGGGTGTTGTCAAAGATAAGTTCCAACACACAAGCATGCAAAAACACACACACAGTCCTTGGCAGAGATCAAACACTGATTTGAGATCCGGCACACCCAAATATCAGTGAGGAATAAGTGGCCTAATGAAGGGCATGGTATATTGTGCTAATCTCATCAAAGAGCTTCCTATTTAAAGCACACACACAGGCATTATACTGGGGCGACACTCTTTTGTGTAGTATCAGCTGAGCATCTCCTCTGTGAGTCCTGGTTTTAAATGAGCTGGACTTTCTTCCATCATGGCTTACTTTCCTTTTTCAACACAAGATGGCAGCATTGCATCACCGGACTCTGTTGACAGGAGCCACATGCACAAACTCCATTTAGTAGCAGGTTTTTACACGCATATTGCTCCGGTTCTTCCGTGTTCTGCCAACAAGCTTAAGCATTGCATAAGCATAACAATTCGGTGAATATTTTGTCTAACAAAGGGGAATGACTCACTTCAGTTCTTCAAAGGAATGCATAAGAAATAGGAGGTGAATATGAAAAAAATAAATAAAAAGCTCTCCTTTCCTTTGATCAACACTATAATTTAATTACCTGCATACCAAAGAGAGCCTTTATTTGGAGTTTCAGTCTCAGTTGTGCTTTTTTTCCCCACCGTGGCACGCTGAATTCAAAGAGGAGCTTGAAAAGTGGGGGAACTAAAGGTTTTGATACTTAAAAGCTGAATAGATGTAAATCATAATGTAATCAGTTCAGTACAAAACTGATGTACTTACAGTACATATACTCTAATAGAGGAGCGCTTTCTTGATGGGTTGTTAGCTAAAGTTCTGCACAATACCTAAAACAATTTAATCATATTTTTTTTGTTTTTTGCTGCTATTTCACATAATTTGCAAGTATTTTGTAAAAAGTGCACATTTTTCTTTCCAAAAATGTAGACCCTCTTGACAATAATATAATAATTCCCTTTTTTAATGATGCGTTTTGTTCTTAAATTTGCCTCATTTTGGTGTTAGTGTTTGGCACTGATAAAGTTCCTGTATTGTCTTATTTATTATTTTCATTTTGTATTTTTAAGTTACAGCATGAAATTTCCTTACAAACTGTTGTTAATAGGAACACAATCCAATATTTAATTGATCTTCTTCCTGAAAGCTGATGAGTATTTAATTTTTAAATGACACAATGCAGGATTTTCACATCTTTCTCTTTTGTTCCTCCCTCACTCCTCAGTGAATAGGAGTGAATGGAGCTTAATGTGGAAAATAATTATTTTTACCCATTTTATTTTAGGCTTTGAAAGTACAGTATCGATAACATATCTAAACTGAAATATAATGTCACTGGTTGGGTGACTACCTTGATGGCACCTGTTTCCAAATGATAATTAGATATTAGAGGTGTAGTTAAACCACACCAGAAACTTGCATGTGTGTATAAAAAGCAGCTTATTGTGGTTGTTGAAGGTGATGCTCTCAGGAGGCTGCTGCTCGCAGGACATCCCTAAAACTTACCGAAAGGAATTTTAGTCCAATTGAAACCCATAAAAAAATCTGAAAAATCAGCTGCATTTGAAAATGTTTAGTACATGAAATTTACATGTTTTATGGCTGCAGCTCTATTCATTCTGTGGTATCTCATGAGCATCCCCTATGATAGTGGAAGATCTTCTAACTTGTCACAGTGTGTCATGTTGTGAATAAAATTAAACATTAAACACAAAATGTTTTAAAAATGACTGCTGCCTTGACTCCTCCTCATGATGTCTCCTCTCTAGGAGGAGGAGAGGACGAAAGGAATCAAGGATGCACACAATGAAAAATGTGATGCAGGTCGCTGCCCCTTCCTGACCCTGGTTCTGCTGGAGGTCTTTTCCTGTCAAAAGGGAGTTCTTCCTCCCTACTGTTGCCGAGTGCTGCTCATAGGGGATCTGATGCTTCGAGTGTCTCTCTAACTTTGTGGGGTCTTACCTGTTTTTATGAATGGGTGCTATATAGAAATAAGATCTGAACTGAGCCCCCTTTATGTAGATCTGCTGCACATCTGTACATTATTCCCCTTCTGAATGAAGAGCGGAAAAAACACACACCTCGGTGGAGAAATTGCTCCTTTCCCTGAACTATATTACCTGGCATAAAACACAGCAAACCTCCTTGACCTTTGACCCCTTTCTAAAGTAACTCCATCAGAAATGATCTGGCTTCCTGCCTGGTGTCTCTGGCAGAGCATCAGCCTCTGCTGGCAGTTAATCTCCATTAGCTCAAATCAAACACTCTCTTCCGCTCATCCTCTCTCTCTGACCCGACCAATTTCCTGCTCGCTCTCCTCAGCTTCTCTGTGGTGACGGCGAGTGCAGAACATCCTGTCTCGCTTCTCGCAGGAAGGAAGTCTCCATGTTCCCCACTGGGAATGTGACGGATTGAGGACCGACATGCCTGCGCAAGTGTGTGCGTCTGTGTTTCAGCCCCTGTGGCATGTCTCATTTCTATCTCTTGTTAAGGCTTGAATAATACACAAGCTGTGTGATTTGGTGGTAACAAATGGGCTGATTATCAGCTGCACAATGCTTTAATGTAGTTTATTTTACTCGCATCATTCAAAACCACGGCAAAATATGACCTGAATTACTTATAGTGGCCTCGCCACACTCCAAAACCATCACCCATGTTCCAACATTTCATTTAGCGTGACTCCTCTATTTTCATTCACAGTGTCTTTGTGTTTGGTGTATTGATCCAGTATCACTGCTGTCTACTCACTATTAATAGTCTGGTATTGATTGTGGGATTTATTCATGCGTTATTCATTCAGTGCGGCTGAGAGGCTTTGTGATGGGAGTTTTTTAAAGGACATCTCTGTGGTGTCTTTTAAGGGCACCTGGACACAACTGTAGAAAAATGATGGCTTTCAGTTAAATAACAGTGTCTGTTCAGACTGAAACTATTTGTTTCCTTTATTCATAGCACATTTGGCTTTGTCATATATTGTTGATTGGAGTGTTTGTGAATCTTTGGAAGTAAAACTGTGTTGTTGCATGGCTGAAATGCTGTTCAAAGGGCTTTTTAAATTTGAGAAGAAAGAAAAGTGCTGAATTCTTGAAATCTTCCAGAGTTAAAAATACTCAAAGTGAAAGAAACGGAGTAGAAAAGTCGTCCTTCGAACATCCGCACTCGTCAAATCTCTGTTTGACTTGATTATTGTGTTTGACTGTGTCGTTCTTACCTTGAATCTAGGAGCATCTTGGGTGACAGCTGAAGTTGATGTCATCTTTCCCACAGTAGGCACGCCAATCCTTTAAAATGTTCTGAATGTGTTTCCAAGCATTTTTCAAATTTTGATGGTTTGAAGCCTTAAACATTCCCATCCTGGCTTCTTTTACGTTTTAAAAATGATTCTTTAGAAAGGGGATAAAACCCAAGGAGCAAAAACTAAATAGAGGAACAACTAGGTAAAAAACAAACAAACAAAAAAACAGAGCTGCAGACATTCTGTTGAATTCCTGGCCACACGCTGACAATAATAGAGGTGTAATATTATCTATCCAAGGTTAGGATCCACAGGCTGAGGGTAGTTTATTGTATGCTTTGCCTGAAACTCACAATCAATATTTAATACCAGACTAGGTGGATTGGTGCAGTGATGAAAGGATAAGATGCCATAATGTGCCAGAGAGCACGTAATGTACAGCTACGTGAATATTTGTAATATGAAGTTCTAAAAAAGAAGAAGAACTTAAGAGTTTTGCAGGTCGCAGCTTTGGTTTAAAGCGCTACTTTGACATAAGGGGATCCTCAGTTTGTCTGAGTTATTAGACCATTTTTAAAAGTGTTTATAGTTTAAAAGCAGCAAGTGTGATCTTCCCATTTCTGAAGACTTCAGTTTTGGTCATTCCTCTGAGGTAACCTTCAATGATCGGAGCAGAAGTACCTTTTATTTTTTTTAAATTCAAACACATGTCAAAAACCCGTTCTTGATATCTGTGAGTGCAAGGTGAAAACTTTGACCTTTGACTTCTCTTTCCTCTCTACTGGGGATGCAGTTGTGACGGTGAGACAGTACGGGAGTGGATTGGACAAAGAGTGGACATACAGTGGACAGGCCTCGCCCAGGACAGCGGACAGCACAGGAAACAGGACTGCGTGGGCCGATCCCTGATGAGGGAACGTTCACAGTGGCTAACAGTTAGCCTTTCCCCAATCAGAGCCTGCCCTGTTACTGAAGGCCAATTCAGGTTTGATCTCAAAGGCTGGGAAAAATATCAAATGTTGCAGTCCGCAGTGGGATTAAAGTTGGTAAAGATGGCTTTTGAATGCAAACAATTTAGCAATCAATGTTATAATTCGGCATTTTGGGAAATACACTCATCTGCTTTCTTGGTAAGAATTAAATGAGGTGATATTAGGACAAAGGAAGCTACAGCTAGCAGCTTAGTTAGCTGAGCTTAGCATAAAGAACGGAAATAGGAGGTAACAGCTGGCCTTGTACACGATGTGTATGGGTCTCCAGTTAAACTTTTCATCAACTCTAAGGCGGAGCGATTGAAGTGACTACCAGGAGTAGTAAATAGAGGGTCACCTAGGTCTGCTAGTGACAAACTGTCAGCTTCAAAGTAACACAACAAGCCAATTTCTTCCTGTGTGGACCACAGATGATTTATTAGTCTAAAACCACAGACAGTATAAAAGATGGACGTGGCTACCCTCACATCACCCACTGATTTGTGAAGCCTTGTTTTGAAGCCTCGAGATGAGCGTTTTCTCTGTCATGGGTCTGACTGTGAAATCTCACGCTCATTGGCTAACAACTTGCTAATCACAAGTCATTAGCCAATAAGCACAGCCCAGATAATCCTCCTTTCTGAAACACAACATGACCATTTTATGTCATACCAAGACTTACAAAATGGACTTCATTTTTCATACAACACTGTCCTGTCTCCCTCCCCTCAACCCCAACTGGTCGCGGCAGATGACTGCCTCTCCCTGCGCCTGGTTCTGCCAGAGGTGTCTTCCTGTTAAAAGGGAGTTTTTTTCTTCCCACTGTCGCCAAGGGTTTGCTCATAGGGGGTCGTCTGATTGTTTGGGTTTTCTCTGTATTATTGTAGGGTCTTTACTTTATAATATAAAGCAAGTTGAGGCGACTGTTGTGATTTTGCGCTATACAAATAAAACTGAACTGAATTGAATTATTCAATTTGACCTGAAATAAACACAGCAGGAAAGTGTTTCCAGAGGTCAAGTCAGAAAGCTGCTTTCTTATAGACTTCTCTAGGACTGCAAGTCTTTTTGCAACGACAGGTCTCGCCCCCTGCTGGCCATTAGGTGGAAGGCAAGTTTAAGGCACTTCTGCATTGGCTTCACTGACCTGGAAAGTTTGTCTATCTTTTATACTGTTTATGCCCAGAAATAGAAAAAAATTCTAACCACACACAATAGTAAAGTCTTCTACAGAGAGTTTAAATGCATACAATGCCACACCAATGCAGCATCAGTCCCTGAGCTAGCTAGCTGGCATTAGTGTTGCCAGTGTTCCTTCAGTTCGGTTGCCTGTCTGTCCTCTATCACTGCATAGCCAAGAATGGTGACCATTGAGGGCGAGAAGTGTACACCAGGGTGATGGCCGAAGCTCACTTGGCATTTAACATTCCTCAATGAGCAATCAACACTGCCTGTCGAGATGCGGAAGGAGTCACTGCAATCGGAAAAGATGGTGCCAACCAACCACAGAAGGACCTTAAACTAAAAAAACAGAAAAAAACCTAAACCCACCATCCGGGAACTTGAAGTGCAGTGCGTGTAGTCGTACTTATGCACTTAAAATAGCAAGTAAGAGTATGGAAGTACTCAGTTTCAGTAAAGGTTTTTATGGCTTCCAACAGACACTGCGAAAAGAAAACGTCCTAAAGGTCATCAAGTCCCTGCAACTCCAAGGATCTAGAGATATATATTTCTCAAAGACCTAAATGAGAGAAGACCTAACCTTTCACCAAGAAAGTGCATGAGTGTATTTTCCAAGAAAATGTCAAACCATTCTTTTAAGCTAAGGGATTTCTACACCCAGCTAATGTGCTTTTTTCTGGTCAAATTTGGATTTGCAGGATCCCGTGTTGCCATTTTTGGGTTGGAAAGCTTGTTGACTGTCGCGCGGCGACTTGGGCTACACAGTAATATACATGCAAACACCTCGATGTATATTTACTATGTTTAGTGAGAACAGCATAGTGAGTTGTCATTGGAGATGAAGTCAACTTTACTATGTGGTAAAAACAAAACAAACCAAAACCAAAAAAAAAAAAAAAAAAAAAAAAAAAAAAAGAAAAAGAGAGGGAAAAAAAAAAAAAAAAGAAAAAGAATGCAGAA